>JAUMHR010000052.1:10742083-10754057 GCA_032361145.1 Enteromius fasciolatus | reverse complement strand
CATGGACATCTTGGATGACATAGTGGTGAGTAAATTATCAGCAAAAGTTTTTTCAAAAGTGAACTTCTCCTTTAAGTGCTGTACCTTTTGTGATGAATGCATAAAATAGTTGATTTGTAACTCGGATTTCTCTCTTAAACTTTTATGCTTTGCACCGAACCCGTGATTGCATGCTTAATTCTCAGATGAACACTCATGACTCTGAGTTAAATGCTGATGCAGTGTTGAGACCATATCCTCTTAATGAGACTGCATTCCGCTCACAATCTACAGCTGGGTGGTATTCCAGAAAGCAGGTTATGTGACATACCCGGGTAAGTTAGTGGATAACCTCAACTTTCGGGAGTATATATGTAACCATAGGAACTTACTCTCTGAAGATAACCTGCTCTGTAGCAAGTTCTGTCTATGTTCCAGGATTAGTTTGTTTCAGAAACTTACTGAGCTTGCCGTGCCCTTTTGATGACGATCCTGTGGATGTGGAGGCACAAATTATACAGTTTTTCGTAAGAGATTCGTAAATTTATTTAACACATCTCTTGAGACCAAATATTGCAGTTTTTTTGCGTCAGGGCATTTTTTGTACAGTGTACCATGTACAGTGGCGGTTTTACATGGCTCCCCCCCCCCCATTTTTTAATTGCATTGCTATTTATTCATTATTATTGGCTTCAATTCTTCATACTCGTGCATTAACTTCCAGCTCCGTCTCTGTGAAATATGCCGCTCCCTTTTTTTTCACAGTCCTTTTCCATTTTGACTCGTGAAATCTGTGATCCATTAAAATGTCTTTATGTACGCGCATTAAGTCTGGGTAACCAGTAGGAGGTTGATTTAACTTGTTCTTCTCAGGTGTTTTGGAACCGACATACTCACGGTATGCAGGTTTGGGTTTAATCAACTCAGAGGTTATGTCTTACCAAATGGTAAGTTAACCAAGCTTTCTGGAATACCCCCCGGTTTAAGACACACTTGCCGTTTTTATGATCTGATCCAGAGGATTTTTGAAGCTTTTTAATGGTGAATTAAGATTCACAAGTAATTTTGTTGTAACTAAACTTAGATGGATCTGGGAAACTGCCTCAGGTTTTGGAAATTTGGTTTAAATAGGACATCTGGTTTCTTTTACATGGCAGTTTAAAGGGTCATTAAACACCAAACTGCTTTCTCTAAGAGTTTAACACCTCTAATAAGTGTTTTTGTTGCAACAGTAGCATCCTTTTAATTGTTCGAGTAAGCCGGTAAATTTTGAGCTTCTTTTTGTACTATTTTAGTTTTTGTGTTTAAAATCTACATTATGTTGACATAATACTGTAAGAACTGTAAAAATCAATGACGTGTCTGTCTCATTATTCACGGGACTGCGTGTTCTTATTGTATGAAAGGCGCTTTGCTTATTCACAACAGCGTGTGTGACACTTCAGACTATGAGAGAAATGTTCATTTATCACAGGAGAGTGGTGTTTTTTTGTTTTTTGTTTGCTTTGTTTGCGTTTGGCACAAACATAATTCTTTCACTAAGTGAGTTGACTTCAATGCAGAGTACAAATTCAAATGGCTGTGTTTCTGTTTTTAACTCTGTGTAAGCAAAGTGAAGCTGTCTGAAACCAAAGTTGTCTGCATTGTGCCATTTTGTAGCAAACTGAGGTGGTGAGAACTAACTAGTGTTGAAATGGGTCACATGACCCTTTGACTGTAGAGGTTGTACTGTGTTTGTTTGTAATTCATGCAGTGTTCTGTCATTTTCAGGTATATGAGCATGTTTATGAGACAGTGGACATAAATAGCAGCCCAGAGGTGAGGGCGAATGCAACAGCAAAGGTAGGTTCCTGTGTATAATGCTAATTGAATAGATTTTTTTGTGTGTAACTTGCCGTATTCTGCTAACTATTTTTAGCATGAGCATTGTCAGAAAGTTAATCTCATTACCTGATTGGCTTGGTTGTAATGCCTTCTTTAACCCCAGACTCATGGCCTAAAAATATATATGAGCATCTCTTTGTTCATTCACCCTTTATTTTTCATGTAATATGTTATATACATAAACTAGCAATTTTTAAAAATTATATTTTTGTAAAGTAAGTCTTTATATTAATAAATATAATTTATATCATTTTAAAAATCCTTTAAAAATAGTATATTTATATATGACTATAACTCAATATCAAATTTTGTTTGCATTAGTATATTGGAATATTTAATTTATTTCTGTTATCACAAATCAGAATTGTCAGCTGCATTGCTGCTGCTTCTGATTATAATACATGATCCTCATTATAATGATTTTGTGCTCAAGAGTAATTTGAGTTTTGAGTGAAAGAATGTCAACGCTGACGGTTGTATTGCCTATTTTGAGGGGAACATATTATTTTTTTATTTATTTATTTATTTTTTTGGATGAATGGAAAGTTAAAAAGAACAGCATTTGTCTTAAACTGATTTTTTTTTCTGCTGACACCTTCGATCAATTGAATGTGTCCTTGATGGGGAAAAAATAGTATTGAATTGATTAAACAAAAATGTATGCCAGGGCAAAAAAGTATTTAGTCGGCCACCAATTGTGCAAGTTCTCCCACTTAAAAACATGAGAGAGGCCTGTAATTTTCATCATAGGTATACCTCAACTAAAATCTAGAAAATCACATTGTAGGATTTTTAATGAGTTCATTGGTAAATTCCTCAATTAAAATAAGTATTTGGTCACCTACAAACAAGCAAGACTTCTGGCTCTCACAGACCTGTAACTTCTCCTTTAAGAGGCTCCTCTGTCCTCCACTCGTTACCTGAATTAATGGCATCTGTTTGAACTCGTTATCAGTTTAAAAGACACCCCACAACCTCAAACAGTTACACCAAACTCCAGTATGGCCAAGACCAAAGAGCTGTCAAAGGACACCAGAAACAAAAATATAGACCTGCACCAGGCCGGGAAGACTGAATCTGCAATAGCTAAGCAGCAGGGTGTGAAGAAATCAACTGGAAAAATGGAAGACATACAAGACCACTGATAATCGCCCTCAATCTGGGGCTCCACTCAAGATCTCACCCCGTGGGGTCAAAATGATCACAAGAACTGTGAACAAACTGTTCACAAACTGTTCCCTCATTTTGTCTTTCATGGTTGAAGTATACGTATGATGAAAATTACAGGCCTCTCATCTTTTTAAGTGGGAGAACTTGCACAATTAATGACTGACTAAATACTTTTTTGCCCCGCTGTAAATGTACAAGACTATTAAATAGTTTATGCCACTCATAAGTGTTTTAGTGATTTTATGACCATCTTCACCATCTTTCCAGGCAACAGTGGCTGCATTTGCAGCCAGTGAGGGTCATTCTCACCCACGTGTGGTAGAGCTCCCTAAAACAGAGGAAGGACTGGGGTTTAACATCATGGGTGGGAAGGAACAGAACTCGCCCATCTACATCTCCCGCATCATTCCTGGAGGCATCGCTGATCGGCACGGTGGCCTGAAGAGAGGAGATCAGCTACTGTCTGTTAATGGAGTGGTATGTACATAGCTATAGCTTTGTAGACCAACATACTTCACGTTAAAGAGAGAGTTCACCCAAAACTGAAGATTCTGTCATTAATTACTCACCCTCATTTTGTTCTAAACCTGTAAGACCGTTCATCTTCAGAACACAAATTAAGACATTTTTAATGATATCAGAGAGCTTCCTGACCCTTCATTGTACCACAACGCATACGTGTGATGCTGTCGGTTCTATAGGAATGCACACAGACTTGTTTTGGTACTCTCATGAATATGTTGAAGACTAGCATGGAAGAAATTGTTGAATAAATTCAATATTTTTAAAAAAGTACTCTTTCATCTTCATAAAATTTTTCATAAAACTTCATAACAAACAGTTGAACATGGACTATTTTAGTCCATTTGTATTCAAACTGTAAACAAACGCTTAAATTACGCTCAATGGCAATTTAAATATAGTTGAATAACTTTATTTCTACAGTTGTTTTTTTTTAAATATTTAAATGGTGGCTGCAATAAAATGGATTTATTTAAACATAAATAAATAAACAATGAAGGACAGTAAAAATTGAAATTGAAAATGTAATGGTGCATATATTTAGCAAAATGCCATGAAGCAAGCGTTTTACGTGTTTTATTCCTGACATTACTGGACATGCCGTGTACAAGCTGTTATATTGATGAGTTTTTTTTGTGGTCAAACCAATGATTAAGTGATTACATGAGACAGGATGCGGATATGTTTTTTTTTCTGAGGTTAGCCTGACATGTTGTTTACAAGCTGTTATATTGATGTTTTTTCGTGGTTAAATCGATGAATGAGTTTTATTGTACATGATTACAAGCTGTACTTTTTCTTTTAACATCCCTGAATGCTTATTTTTGTTTCATGCTGAATCTGGTGTTAAAGTGGAGAGGATCAGGTCTTCTATGCTGCCGTTACACATGGCACTACAGCCATCTGCCACTCGACAATAAGCAGAGGCAAAACTGCATTTATTGCTTGAATACTATTAAAAAAAATGTAAAGATTTGAAATCTGAGATTTTGTTTCAGATCAAAAGTAAATAAAAAAAAAAAAAAAATCAGAGTGTTTATTGCAAAGATTATTGCGATTTATTGGACGGGAGGGGCGAATGTTCAGTCCATTAACTTGACTAGACAACTCTCCAAGACAATTGCTGGAATATAAGAATCTATATTGTTATGTAGAAATAAGAATCAATTAAAATTGAAAAGCCAGAATTTTTTTTACTCAGGCCTATTCCTTTCTGGGCCTTGGAACGTTTCAGTTGCTTTGCTTTCTATGCAGGGTCAGAAAGCTCTCAGATTTAATCAAAAATATCTCTTGTGTTCCGATGAAGAAGGTCTTCGGGTTTGGGACGACATGAAGGTTAATAACTAATGACAGAATTCTTAGGTTTGGGTGAACTATCCCTTTAACACTTAATGTAATAAGTATTGCTTTTTTGAGCTGAACTTGAACTCTAAAAGTGTATGTCAACTTTTTCTGTCTTTCAGAGTGTAGAAGGAGAGCATCATGAGAAAGCTGTGGAGCTGTTGAAGGCTGCTCAGGGTACAGTGAAGCTGGTGGTACGGTACACCCCTAAGGTTCTCGAAGAGATGGAGTCGCGCTTTGAGAAGTTGAGGTCTGCCAAACGCCGACAACAGAACAACTACCCCCAGTAGGGCGTCTCGCCTGAGCCCTCTGCCCCTCCCATCTCTCTCTCTCTCTCTCTCTCTCTCTCACTTTCTCTGTCATTGTCTTTAATTCTCCTGCCATCTGTCTCCCTCGTTCACACTTGCTCACCCCCTTTCTCCAGCCAGGGATTAGCCACATGTTTGGCACTCCTTTTCGTGAAAATTTTCTAAATCCTCACCTCCTCAACAGTTTTTTAACAGTCTTTTCACACACTTCTTTCTCATAGCATGAACACTACTACATTGGCTCTGGATGTTGTCACGTACACACCACACACACATGCACTATTGGTGCATTACTAAGAATGTACTCTCATTTGGGATGTTGATTAGTTAGATATGCAAAGGGACCATTGCAATGTTCAACTCCTGAGGTCATCTGAATGAAAATGTCAAAAAAGTGCCTCAAGAGATTTACAAACACAAAAAAAAAAGTTTGCAGCCCCCACTACAACCCATCGTAGGCTGTTTTATGGTCCAAGCACAAAATAAGTGAACACTAGCACCATGTTAAAATGCAAAATGACTGTAAGATTCATCATCTCAAAGTAACAGTGTATTATTGAGTGAAGGGTTTATGATGTTTGTTAGTTTTTTGTTTTGTTTTTTACTGTTTGCCCACATAAAAAGGAAGAGTTAACCAGAAATGTATCTCATTTTAGTCTCCAGAGAGATAAATTGTAGAGCAGTGACACAAGCATCCCATCAGCCCTGCTGTTTCAAACACAAAATGTCAGCTGTAAATATACTCTTATACAAAAAAAATGTCAGTGCGATATGGCTAACTGACCCAAACTGATTCCCATCATGTTTACAGTATAAACCGACACCTATTTTTCCTTTCACGGATGTGTGGACAGAGAAAATCCCATCAGCTCTATCGAGTTCAATATCAACCTGCATCAGCAAGATTATTAAACAATTTGAGTTTTAGAGCCACAAAACGTGGTACATACGCTCCAATTACTCTGTTTTAACAGCTTGCTTTAATTATAAGATGTGAATGTAGTGGTTATGAATTGTTCATCCAAACAGCAGCTCAGAGGAGATGTTTGTGGCACCGTTTGAGTTTTAGATAAATAGAAATTAGTTGAAAATAAACATTTTTGTAGCGTATGCCCCTTAAAGCACACAAACACAATGAAGCAGGCACTAGCTCTTATTTAGAATTTAAGATTTTAATTTAAATCCTCATAGCAGAAACACTAAATTTAAAAGCAAAGGGGAAATTTAATTGTTTTATTGCTTTGTTTTATCTTCTGTTGTTTTACAATGTTTCTGAATGTTAATGTGACACTTGCCTTTCCGTCACGCTGATCATTACAAAGATCTGCATCATGTTTCAGAATCGGTTCACTTAAATGGTTATATTAGCTTATCATGAGGTAGAAACTGAGCATAATGCTAGCAAAACAGCTATGAATGCATAAACAAATGTTAAAGAACACCAACCTTATTCACAATTCATTTTATGAGACCTGTCTAAATAAAGTTCAAGTCATTGTTTTTTTTATTGGTGCTGTCATTTTCTGTAATTTTATACCTTTTTTGTTTTGTTTTGTTTTGTTTTTTGGGATCAATAATTTTTCTGAAAAAGTCAATTAATTTAAACAAAGAGAAACAGATCTGGAGCTGAGATTTGATCAGGTTCTCTCCAGAACTCGTTACTTAAGATTCGTCTCTACTCGTTCATGTCACAGACAATTTTTCCTTTTATTTAATTGACATGTTTTTTTTTATCCTGTTTTGTCAAGATTCATGTTATAAAAGTAGTTTCACACTGCACTTTCTCTTTGTACTAATTTTCACATGTTAAAAAATGCAACACGCTTGATGTATTTTTAACCTCAAATGCAGGTATTTTCAGTGTCTGACAAGCTTGGAAAAAAACTGTCTATTTTTCTCAGTCTCTCATAAAATATTTAACGTGTCTAATTATAGAGGCCCATGACTCACCCCGAGCTGTGAGATACGTAGGTGTTTTGGGGGTGAGAGATAAAGGGAGGTCTGATGTCTTGCATGAAGGAATCATTTGTGTTATTGACAAGACAAAAAAAAAAAGAATCGAGATCTCTTTTCTCTCTGTGGTGTATACTGTGCTCAGGTTGGTTCTTTTTAACAATATCATAAATTTTAAAGCATCATGTATCACAAGCAATAATGAGACATGATCCGTTTCCTATCATCTCAAACAGGTTACTCACTCCCCATTCATTCCTTGATTTGTCCACAGAGGGGCAGATTAACTATTTTTATAACCGTTTTCTTTTGATATTTTACCCCTTTTTGATAAAGTGATTTTTCTCTTGAGATTGTTTTCCAGGAATGCTTTGTATTGATTTATCTAGACCATATTCTCCCTGTGATTCAGGTAACAAGACCAAACTTGCATCTATTCTGGGAGCTCTTTCAGTGTCCGGTCAGCTAGTTTGGACTGTTTTTAAGAAACTGTTGTTTTATTGTATTATTTGACATTTCTGTCCTGCTGTATTGTTACATGAATGTGGATGTATAAAGACTAATCAAAGTGATTTGTTTTGAGGATAAAGAGTTTAAATATACCGTGGGTTTAAAATCTTTTGTGTGTGCGTTTCCTTTTCCCCTTTATTGGAGAAAGGTAGTGTATATTAGGGGACAGTTGCATCGCCAAACTAGCAAGCTTTTACCTAAACACTAGAGGGCGCTGCAGGACAACACAGTTACAATGGGACGCTGGGTCTCTGTCATTTTCTGCATAATGTAAACACGTAAAATGATCAAAACATAAATAATAATGTTAAAAAAATGAAAACAATTGTAATTTAGAAGTTAAAAAGTTAAATTCTAAACAATTACCAAAATGTAAAAAAGCTCATTAACTGGAAATGTCAATCAGCCTTGTGTCGTAATGGAATGGCACACTGTCACAGACCAATAAACACGCTCTCGAGGGATTTGTCAGCGCAATTTAGTTTCTTGTCAACGTTGTCATCGACTGTGTTTCGTCTGTCTCGGGTTGCATCTTTAAGACGGAGCTCGCACGTCACCGACACTGAAAGCCTTACTGATTAATAACGTAATATAAAAACAATCCCTGTTCTGACAAGGTGTAGAGAGCTTGAACTGTGTTAATGAAGAAATATCGGCCTGCTGACCGTATTAATGAATGGATCTGTCATTCAAACGCACCCTCAGACTGAAAAATAGCTAACGTAAGTAGACTTTTAGGCTAAAATTCTGTATTTAAAACTCTTACATTTAAGTTTTATTTCCACATCCAAACTTTTCAATTTTGGGACAGTAGGCCTAGGTTTATGTGTGAACAGTGAAAGACAGGATAAAGACACAGCTGCTACATTTTAATGTGGCAGGCCATCCATGGTCATTTTGACACCTCAGCCGTGATGGCATGCCTGGGCCTCATTTCAAACATTTCATCCTCTCAAACCTGCCACCAAATTGCCACTGGAGAAACTTCCAGAACAAAGCCATGCAGGCCAGCCGTGCTTGCTGCTCTTACGGATAATACCACTGAGTTGACGCTTCCAGATGGACTTTGTGTGGGCTTTGTTACATTAATACCAGCAGCCTGTTGATGCTGGGACATACTTTGAACCGCGTGAGTATTCAAAGAATGCATTTGATAGCAGTGCTATGGCTGGTATAGACAGGAGAGTGCGTCATCGTGATGTATGGAAACTTAGAGAAGACACCGGTCTGCCACTCTGTGTGACTGGTTTCTCAGGTGCTTAATTGCGTCTGCACGAGTGTCGCATTCAATGTGTCGTAGTTCTAAGAAATCTCTAGAAATTAGGAGAGAAATGCAACCGAGGAATGGAATTATTTATTTGTGTGTTGGGATAATGACTTCCTCGCTAAAGGAAGTCATGTGAGTGTAAAAGAAGAAAGTGTATTACACTAAGCCATCTCAATGAAAAACAGACATTAAGCATCAACAAAACTCTTAGCTTTATTTATCATGTTTTGCGTCATATCACGTGGAGTCACAAGACCTTAAATACAACATGAAATGAAACAAAATGAACACTAGCAACAAAGAAAAGCAAATCACACCTAAGCACAGACCATGGGATGTGAGTGAGACATGGGGAGCACAAGCAAATGACGAAAACCACTGAAATATTTCTTTGCTCTGTCATTTGATCACGGACATGTCATGAGATCGGTTTCAGGACAGAAGACAGAAAGAGGACAAGTGTCACAGTTTCTCCAAACCCATTACGTCTCTCTCATTTCTTGCCGTCTTCTTTTGTGACTTGAGCTGCGATGGAGTGAAAGAAGCATTATTAGATTACCACCTGCATTTACAAAGGCTACTACTGTAGAATTATCTAAAGTTACCTGCAGTGATGTTCAAAATAATTCATTATACATCTGAGTGACCTACAACAGACCTGCATGCATTCCAAAGCTGCACGTTTTTAAACGGATAATCCCATTTTTTAAAGTTTGGTCATATATAACTGTGGTATATGAATATTACGTTTTATGTTCATTTGAAATTCAATGTTCATTTAGATAGAAGTGAATAATGCCAAATATTACTATGTTATATCATGCAGGATTACAAACATGAATCAGTGCACCTGTTGAACTAGTTTAGATATACACTACCATTCAAAGGTTTGAGGTCAGTGACTGTGTTTTATTACACTGATCAAAAGTGATAGCAAAGAAAGAAAAAAAACTTTAACGAATTGAAAAAATGTTACTACAAAATATATTGAGCAGGACAAGTGTTTTTAACACTAACAATAATAATTAAAAATATTGAGAAACAAATCAGCATAAAATATGATGTATTCAGCTTTGCATGTACATTACATTTTAATTCTAATTTATTGAAATAGAAATCAATTATTCTAAGTTGTAAAATTTCTACTGAATAAAAGTCTTTCAAACTAATACTGATCCCAAATACTGATTTTGAATGGTAGAGTGCTTTTAAACTGATATTAGTTCTGTCAGTATCTGGTGGCTCAGAGCCCAAGGGTGCGTCTCATTTTGGTAACTCTCCATCCTTGTGTCCTTTTCTCACATCCTTTACAGGAGTCTTATCTCACAAGACACAAGGGAATGATGCAAGGATCAGATGCAAGAAGGAATAAAGAATTAACTAAAAAAATTGCAAATGTCTTCATAGAATGTGCACCTGAAGCTTTGAAAGCTTCCTCACAGTGCTTTTAAAGAATTGAATTGTCCTTCATGATGGCAGAGTTCAATCGATTTCAGTATTGAGAAGCAGCCAGACATGCTGGACTTGAGACAGTGGAGTGCTTTGTTAGAGCAAGTACAGGCAGTGTAGGTGTGAGGGCAACACATGGTCATGCTTACCTTGGGCACATTTCAGCTTACTGTTTAGCTGAATGTGGAGGGAAACAGGAAGTAAGGAGTAAGTATTAAAGTGTGACACAGCAGAAATCATGGATCACTGCATAGAGATCCATTTTGGAACTTAAGACACACTTCTAGGTCCAATCCAACAGTTGTTAACCAAAATGAAATTTTTGATTTATGCCAAGACATGTTATTCATGTTTCTTTGTTTTGTTTCAGGTAAAAGTGTAATTCTACACTCCTTTTTACTCATTTCAGATAAAATAAAATGTTAATACAGACAGAAGTACAGATGAATTTGATCTACATGTCTCAGCATATATCTTTCATTTTATCATAACATAAGAGTGTTCTCTTATGTTCAGTGGTGATTAAGATTCATACATATGGGATGCCACTAATTATAGACCCTCACACAACATTTAAAGGCATGGTTGACCCAAATAGAAAACTTCTGTCAAGTTTACTTCTTCTGTTTTAATTATTTTTTTGTGGCTAACCAAAGAGTTGCATTGTCCCCATCGACTTTCATAGTATAGAAAAAATGCTATAGATGTAAATGGAGGCCAGCAACTGTTTGCTAATCCAACCTTTAAAATATCTTCTTATGTGTTCAACAGAAGAAAGAAACTGCTGGCTTGGAACAAGTTGAGGGTGAGTAAATGATGACAGAATGTTCATTTCTGGAGTTAACCATCCCAACTGCTTTCAACATTTAAAAGGCATATCACAGAAATGTAAATCAAATCAGATCAAATTTTGTCTTTAACATATAACGCTAAATTTTAGCATCAGCTGTTATCTCTAGTTAGCTCTTGATTTAGAGGCATCAACTTACGACGGACTTCCAGTTTGCATTCTACTATGTCTTCTCCGCTGTCGTTGACTGCCTTACACATGTACACACCTCCATCAAACGGACATGGCTTACGGATCTCCAGAGTCAGCACACCCTGATTGCTGAACATACGGTACTTGGCCTCATTTGTAATGTCCATCTTGTTCTTGTACCATGTAATTTTAGGCTGCACAAAAGAGATGAGATGGATTTAGAAATAGACCGTCTTCCGTTTTCTTGCATAAACATTGATTATTCATGAATATTTTTTGTTTTTCTTCAGACCCTGTTCACATCTGGGTTAAGGTACTAGCTTGTAATAGCCATAAAATATTTTATGAGCAGGGTGATATGATATATTTTTATTATTATTTCTTTTTCTTTTCTCTTTTTATTAAAAAAAAAAGACTAATTTGAACTCTTAAAAGTGTCAGCTGCTTGGACCTTTTCTGTTACACTATGACAATATCCCTATCAACGAAGTGAGGACCTTTGGGATGAATTGTAATGCTGATGTGAAGCAGACCCCATCAGTGACCTCGCTGATGCTCTTGTGTCTGAATGAGACCAAAAGCCAATCCTCAAAAGTTACAATCCTCAGC
>JAUMHR010000052.1:10705721-10741983 GCA_032361145.1 Enteromius fasciolatus | reverse complement strand
CACAAAGAACAAAACTGTTTTGTGGTTTCGAGCTTCGTAAAATTACAGATGGCAGCTGATATATGAACTATACTCCTTTCTATGAAGGGTCAGAAAGCTCTTGGAATTCATCAAAATAATTTGTATTGTGAAGATGAGCAAAGGTCTTATTGGGTATGAAGTTACATGCGTGTGAGTAATTAATGACAGAACTTTTATTTTTATATGAACTATTCTTTTAATTGTGATCTTTCTCTGTCTCACAATTTAGACTTTTATTCTCTAGAAGTGCTGAACAAGCAAAAATGACTGATGTTTTGCTGTTTCATATATTTGGACCCACAGTGTTGTGCGTGACCTTTGATAATTGAGGTCACATGTGTTCACCTTAGGGATGCCTCTTACAGAGCAGCTGAGTGTTGCATTGTATCCAGCAATAACGGAGCGACTCATGAGAGGATGTGTGAACTTGGGGGCCTCAGAGAAATCATGGTCTTTGTAGGAAGGAGGCTTGTACGCCATGCCTGTAAACAAAACCAAAACATACAGTATATCAGGAGATCTGGGGAAAGACTTTAAATACTGACAGTCTAACCACTTAATACTTACAGAAGTGTTATTGCTATCTACACTGCATGAGCAGGCATGAGAGTATCTGGACACAAACAGTCACCTGTTTTCTGGATGTAGGCACTGTCTTTGGAGAGGCAAGGCTCTGGACTCAGACCAACCATATTCAAGGCATACACACGAAACACATACTCATTTCCCATGATCAGGTCTGAGACCACACAGTTAGTGCGCCGATACTGCTCAAACACGGTGTACCATTCCTGCAAAGAAGAGAGAAACACAAACCTAGTCATGTATTGTGTACCACACTGACTGAAAATTATTAAAATATCCACAAAATAATATATTTTGTATATACATACAGCCATTCAATTCAAATTGAATCAAATAATTGTAAAATATTAAAGACATTAATATTTTTGTTCAGCAGGATGCATTAAATTGATCAATAGATATGAAAATTAAATGTATGGCATATATGAAAGTAGCCTATATATAAAATGAAATGAACTGGAGAAATGGCTGCTGAAAATTCATTGTTGCCATCACAGGAATAAATTACATTTTAATATATATCAAAACTGTTTTACAATTTGAAATTTTACATATTTGACAAATAGACTGTTTTACTGTAGTTTTGATTAAATAAGCATTAGTACATAAAATTGGCAGTGTATTAATAAATCTGATGTTGGGAATGTCACTCATTTATTTACTGTGGAGTGGGGAATGCATTGGACAAGTTACATGTTTCTTTGCGCTTTTTGTAAATACAATATGTGTTCATTTATAAACATTTAGACATAAAGATGTACATGAAGAACAATACATTTTCCTGAAAGGCAAAATTGCATGAGATCCGCCTCACTAAATTTGTTATAATATTAATTTCCTTAGTTATTCCAGTGTAACTATTAAAATGGGTATAAAACAGAGTATGTTTGTTGTGAACAACTTGTGGTCATGTGGTCACAAGCAAACAGTATGTGGGAACTACGGCACTACTTATCCTCGCTAATCTAAAACACTGGTTCTCAGATTTCTGTCTACACCACTGTAAAATCATTGTCCATTGTTATAGACAATGTGGAAAACGCTGCAGGATCAGTTAGCGCATGTATTAAGCCGAATTGTCATTACTACAGTATGTTTGTGGGAGCAATAGATGTTGAAGCAGGTAAATGGCCTGTCCATGAATGTGCCCCAAAGCCTGAAGCCTAAAGTGCTTTTATATTTAGCAGCAGAGCATCTCCGATTTCTGATTGAGATTGTTCTGTGAAACCTGATAATCCGGTGTCTTCCTGCCTGCTGCTCTGGACACAGGGAGAGGAATAGACTAGCTCTAGTAACAATGTGAGGTGAAACCCAAACCGGGTGCTTTTTATTTAGCCGCTAACCTTAGTGGCTCAAGAGTACAAAGGGGTAAAGAGAGCACTATAATGACAGCACTTAAATCAGGGCAAGGCCATGGGCTAAGATTACAGCATGCTTGCACCGAAGGGGGCACAGGTGCTCTAGTTTGGTGTGCGGCAAGGGTCATTTTGAAGCTTTGGGTACTGGATGTTCTGGATGCTGTTCCCCTGGCCCACAATAAAGTGCCAACTTTATGTCACAAGAGTGGCTATAAACTCATAGTCTCCTTGCACTGCTGTGCCACTGATGAATAGTGTACATACATTACTCAATTACAGTGATCACAAGCTTAGCTGCTTTAGATTTAGACAATGGCAGGCACGGGGAGGCTTACGAACTCACTAACTCTTTCTCTCAATTTGAGTTTAATTATTAACAGTGCTTGAACTACCTATGTGAATATGACTCTGTTAAAGAAATTAATCAAATCAAATCAAATCCTCCATTTTAGCAAAAACCCATATTTGTAAGTTTGGGTTTACCATGGTTTTCTTATCAGCCTTCTGGATGGTGTAGCCTGTGATGTCGCAGTTGCCATTATCCTTGGGTGGTTTCCACTCCAGGGCAACGTTGAAGCCCCAAACATCTATCACCTTTAAATTTTGGGGTGGGCCTGGCAGGTCTGACAGCAGAAAAGAACAATTTGTGTTTGGATGTTTACTGATACAATCAAATACACATGTATTGTATGTTTATAAGATAACATAAATCTGGTTATCTAAACCGTGAATATTATTCTTGTGTAATTGTTTCGGATGTATTTGACAATACATGCACAATACAGTGTGTGCTCTCAATCGAGTCCTGGTAACTCACCGACAATCTGTATATTCACACTGGCCCTGTCCTCCACATTCTCAATTTGAACTTGAACTTCATACTTCCCAGAATCCTTCCTCTCAGATCTTCTGATGAAGAGGATGGTATCAGTGTCGCTGTTTCGTATGCTGACCTGCTTAGGGTCCAGAGGCTCGTCATTCTTTTTCCAGGTCACCTGAGGTCGTGGTTTACCCTTAAAAGATATGTGGGGTGAAGAACATCTCATTGTTCACTATATTACCAACAAGAAACAAAGAAAAAGTGCTTTTATGAGTGTACAGACAGACCGATCGAGGGACAGAGACAGACAGATAGATATTCAGATAGATGGATAGACTTCTCTACAGAAGTGTTACAGATGGCATTCAGACTTGTGTCATTGACTACCATCTGTATGCAGCCTCTCTCATTGAATTTCAGCCATAGGGCTTTATTTATAGAGCGAGAGGATGAAGATCTATGTTTCACAAACTGGGTTCTGTAAACAAACAAGCAGGGGAGTTACAGTCTAGCCAAACACTGAAGCTCTAGCTGATGGAAACTGTTGGAGGTCAGAGTCAAAGGAGGACAGCCAATGGTTTCATATTGCGACAAATAATACTGCTGGATACAGCAATACAGAACTTTGCTGGATTTTTTTCATGCGCAGTTAAATTGTTTGAATGAATTAGTCACATGTTCTGCAGCATAATTTTGTTAGGGATTTGTCCATTTGAAAAAAAAAAAAACAATCTTATGGATGACTTTTCTCACCTGGAAGGGGATGACTAGGTTAATCGTTTCTCCTACTTTCCTGATGATTGTCTGGCGGAGGTTACGGGGCACCCAGATTTTGGGTCGCTCTGCAATAACAGAATGCAAGTAATTCAGCCCTGCATCTTAGAAAATAATAGGCTGTCTTGCCCTATCTCATTTCCTTCCTAGCAGTGAACTGTAATGCGATGCAATGGATGGATCTTCGCTTAAAAATAAACCCTATTTGCCTGAACATTTAAACGTTAGCATTTACAAGCTTAGTGTCATTCTACTATCAGAAGACAAAAAGCTGATATATTTGAACCTCTAGCAGTCCTCATCGTTATAAAATATTGACTTTAAATGAGCTAGCATAACATTTTAAGATCATTCAACGTGTAACTCACGCATGATTTCACGGATGGTGACTGCTTGTTGCAACGTGGCAGGAAGGCTTGGGCCTGCCATGTTATACGCCCTCACGCGGAACTGCATCTTCTCTCCAGTTGGCAGGTCGCGGATGACCACAGAGGTCCTTTCTGTGAGACCCGAAAATGCAGGAATCCATTCATCAGCTAGAGAGATGAAAGGTTTCAAACACAGGACATTGAGAATTTATTCTCAATAGTAGTCTGATGTAGTTAAAAAAAATGATGTTTTACACCTGAATATCTGAAGCTACACTCCCGCTCGCAGAACCTGATTTTGCTGAGTTCAGCGTGTCAACATTGTGATTAGCCAATCAGATTTGAAGAACCAGTTTATAGTGTTTGTGGAGTTTAGGCTTACAATCAGTGTTTGGTGCTTGTACATCAGTGTCGGTCATCTATCATTTCCTCTGATTTTAGGCATTACTCATGGATAGGGTTAGGCTTAGGTGTAGAGATATGGTCAAAACTCAAATTTTGGAATAAAATGTTGTTCCAGGGTCAACAAAATATGTTAACCCAGGAACACGCTTAACTCAGGGCGTGCGCTAGGGCTCAAAAGCTTGGGGTCAGCGCAACTTTATTGAGGTATTCAACAAAGATGCCTTTGTTCATCATAAAAATTACAGCGTTTATAAAATTTCAATTTTAAATAAACGCTGTAATTTTTTACTTTATTTTCATCAAATGTTTTTTAGAAATGTTTCCGAAATTCTGTCACACATCTTTAAACCCCATACTTACAGCCTTCTTTGCAGTACTCAATCCCATAGCCTTCGAGTTCAGCTGAGCCTATCCGCTCTGGAGCCCTCCATTTCAGAGAGATGGTGGTATCGCTGATGTCATCCACACACAGGCCAATGGGCTCGCTGGTGGGAGCTGTGGACAGAAAGTTGAAACAAATAAGTATGCGTTTCAGTCAAAAGTAACTATTTTGTTGTACAAAGGTTTGGTCAGCTTCCATTTCCTTTCTTCTGGCAGCTGGAGTAAGTCAATCATATACCATCTTGCACTCCATTATCACTTTAGCCATTAAACTGGTAATGATGATTAGCTTCGCCAACAAGGAAAACCCATGTGCATATGATGTATTTTGAGTGCAACATTTGCTGTATTATACTGTTACTAAGCCATCAAAGACAGAGATAGTACGGGAGACTACATCGCTGGAATAAGTAGTTCTTGTCACTGTGGTCTCCAGTAAAGGTCCTCTAAACAATGTAAGAAGAACATAGCGTTGTCACTAAACTAAGCAGCCATGGAAACTACAGAAGCAAACTCAACTGTGTGACATTCATCTCCACTTAGCTTTCAGACTACCTTCACAGAAAGCCTTACATTACTGACAAGAATAACCAACATTGCTTGAATGAATCTGAGATTAACTTTGGGTAGTGGTGATATGGGCCTCCTGAAGATATACATGCTGTCTGCTGTGATTTGTAAGCAAGCTCCAGTCTAAAATGTTTGTGCCATATTTAAGCGCCAATGACATGCTCAGGTCAAGCTGTGTGTTTATGAAGACCGTGAGCAAGATTACCTATTCATATCCAGCCGAGAGTTATCTAGAGTGGAAAAACGATGCAATTAACGATGCAAACAACCGCTCTAAATACGAGGCCAATAGAAAGAAACGATCTGGCTTTGCTTTTGTATGCTTATTCAAGCCTTAAGGTGCACTCCTATCTTCTGCATCCTTCTGCAAATTCTCATGGTAAAATCTAGGCCTAGTCATTTCAACAGAAATTTGTATCTTGCCCTGATCTGCCCATGTTGATTTTGCATCAGGTTTAAGATGCAACCAGCAGAGCACAACAAATGACTTCATGGTGATATGTGCTTTATACATCACTACACAGCTGACAACTAATATTTTTGCCTGCAACATTTCACTAATGTGACCACATCTCTGAATGCAATCATTCACACAATGACAGTCATACTGTATCTGCTTGTTAAGTCATGACGTAAGTAATACTGTTTCCAGGCCCAAGCCTACTTGTTTCAATTGAAAAAACTATCTCAGCAGCATATCATTACACAAGCGTACAATACAGTATCTACGTGGATAGGCATTAAACAGCTGGTTTAGGTGTTAATGCTACTCTATGCCGTATTCTTGCAATAATTTAATGATGCATCAAGGCAGACGTAAAAAGATTTATAAAGGTAAAATCCCTATGAAATAATAATCTCCACAAAAGATAGACGCCTACTGCCAACGGGTTTAGGCTCTGGTTCCGGCTCTGGTGGGGGGGCAGTTTCCTCCGGAGATGCTTCTGTAAATGGTGCTCCTTCCTCTCCCGGTGGTGCTGCTTCTGCAGGAGAAGCTCCATCTTCAGGAGGAGCAGGAGTTGCTTCCTCAGCTGGAGGTGGAGGAGTTTCAGCACTGGCCTCTTGTGCGGATTCTTGTGGAGGTGGTGTTTCTGGTTCGTCTTCTTTGGTTTCTGCTGGGACAACAGGCACTGGTTCGGCCGGTGGTACTTCAGCCGGCGGTGCCTCAGCTGGCTTCTTCTCAGCAGTCTTGGGGAGCATCGGTTTGGTCATTCTGTCAGTAGATCACTTCAGTCTGGCGCGTTTTACAAGTAGAGCCTCCTGAAAAGTGTCTGCCCGTTCTGGAACACCTGCTGTGGTCTTCTCTGGGCACAGTGACGGTGACAGGCAAGTAACAAAGGAAGTGCACTGTCCTGCCCCCTCCTCTCTTTTGACAATGCAGTAGATACAGCTTGGCAAAGCGCTAACATGCCATTATTTATAGAGAAGGATGCCATGGATAGTTTCCTAATCAGCTGTCTTGTAACAGACAACAGTGTACACAGATAGTGACGCTTTTATATGCAGATTATTATAAAGATTTAGACAAAAAAATTAATGCATCATTAAAGGAATAGTTCACCCATAAATGAAAATTACCCCATATTTTACTCACCCCAAGCCATCCTAGGTCTATATGACTTTGTTCTTTCAGACAAACAGTCGGAGTCGGAGTTCAAAAAAATGAAAATTATCCTGGCTCTTCCAAGCTTGATAACGGTGGTGGATAGTGGCCCTTATTTTGAAGCTCCATAAATCTAAACTAAAACTAACTATGCCTCCTGGAGGTTAACACATGTCTTCTGAAACAGATCGATGGGTTTTTATAACAGAAATATTAATATTTTAAAAATTATAACTCAAATCTTTGACCTGAGTCGAGCTCCAGCTTCTTGGCTGACCCCTGACTCCCCTCGACATAAATTGCATTTAACCTTATACTGAAGTCCTCTGAGATTTATTTTGAAAAAAAAAATAATAATTTTTTTTTCAACTTTTAAATCATTACCAGCATTTAGTACAGCTCTATCCTCATTTGTCATCTCACGAAGGCACATACAGCCATTGTCGGAAGTCAGTGATTTTAATTATAATTTTATTTTTAGGAGCTTTATGGAGCTTCAAAGTGCCACTATCCACCAACCTTATCAAGATTGGAAGAGCCAGGATATGTTTTTTAAAAAACAGAGATAAAAAAGATAAAAAGTCAGATACACCAAGGATGGTTTGGGGTGAGAAAAATATGGTTTAATTTTCATTTTGGGGTGAATTGTTCCTTTCACATGTCTGTTTTTTCAAGCAGAAAAGAACCGTTTTATACCACTTTAAAATAACAAAACCTGGTAATTGTACCAATTATACGCATGAAAAATGTGGCTAAATAGCTCTTTGTGTGGAGGGAAAGAGCAGCCATCAACGGATAGTTCATTCAAAAGTCAAAATTCTGCCATTGTTTACTCACCCTCATGACTTTCATCATATTGACTTACCTTTTTCTGTGGAATATTAACCCTTTCACACGTTTAAAATAATTTAAAAATATTTAATTTGTGAGTTGTCACTCACCCTGAGTGAGTTTTTTTAGGCAACCGTTATTTTGGAATGTTTCGCCTTATTGTTTCCATGGTGACGCGTCAAAAACGCTGTATGACACATGGATAGTTTTATTTCATTTTTTCTTTTTTATTATTAATATTCACAAACATACTGACTATATTATGGAATATATTATATGCCGAAGGTATTTTGTAGAATGTTAGTAACCAAACTGTTTGAGTTCCCCTTGATTCACGTTGTATGGACAAATAATAAAATGGAATGCAATAGGAGCTGAAAGGGGTGATTAAATAATGATTTTTGTTGTTGTTGGTATTAAACTACCTTTATCTCTTTATTTGGATTTTTCCAAAAAATGGCAATACTAAATCACACGATATCACAATGAAAGCAGTGGATGGAATCCATAAAAATGGTATCCAGCGTATGCTATACTCCAGATTAGCCACTGCATATTGAACTTAAATATCTGCAATGGGCTTAAAGAAAAGCCGGGGAAACAAACAAGTTTCTAATACATAAGCAAAGATATAATTCAAAACAGTGGAACTTACCTACTGGCACAAATGGCTGGGACGCAGCACTTGGCCGTGACATGCCGATGGTGTTTACTGCATAAACACGCATTTCATAGGATACACCCTCAATCATTCTCTTGGCTTCATATGTGGTCTCTTTATAAGGATCAAAATTGAGTCTCATCCACCTATAGCTCTTTTTCTTCTTCCTTTCAAGAACGTAACCTGAAATACATTACGAGCAAACTATCATCATGCATTTCCTCTACAGTGCACATTTAAAATATAACACTATTAGGTAATTTTTTTTTCATTAGGTTGTTTTTTCATAATATGTGGCTCCTAATAATATAATGTAGGCTTCTTCACCTAACTTCAAGTTTGTGTTAAGTAAAATTCCTTCATAGTTCTTTTGAACATATGATGTCAACAAGATTTATTTCATAGAATATGAATAAGAAATAGCAACACTAGAGTAATATAGTATCTGTAGTAACACTGTGTAATATTATTATTAAGTTACCTATTACTGGCTGGCCACCATCAAAGAGTGGGGGATCCCATTGGACAATGCATGAATCTTCACTGACACTAAGGATTCTGGGAGCTTCAGGTGGGTCGGGCACATCTGTAAAACATTAAATGCTCAGTCACGCCATTTCTTCTGTTCTGCCAATATACAGCAATGCCAATATACATGCATTCCTCTTTGCATTTAAATATTGCAAACCTCCTGAAGGCAATGCACACAGAGTGATTAGGCAGAAAAAGACATGGACAGTTTAGTTTGTGGCCTTTTGATGTATTATATGTTAGTACTGCAGCATAGCACATAATGAAACCAGGGACTAACTTCAGCCTCCCAGAGAACAGATGTGAAACGTAACCATCGTATTGTGGTATAAAGAAACTTACCAACAACTTTGACATTAATGTCAGCTGCATCCTCTCCAGCAGGATTGCGTACAATTACAGAGTACACGCCCTCATCCTGACGCTCCGCCCCCTCAATGGTGAAGATACAATGGCCTTTGGTACTCTCCACATGGACACGCCCCTGTGAGTCTGTCAGCACCTGAACAACCAATCAAAACCACTTGTTAAAAATCAATCTGGATCAATCAGGCTTTCAGATTCAACTCTGAATTCAGGCAATTAGGAATGCACCACAGAATAAGATCTAATATAAAACTCGCAAATGACAAAACAGCCTCAGATACCACAACTATCTGAATTATACGATAATATACGTTACCTGTTAAATACTCCCTATGGTGCTTACCTTTTACTTTCAAACTTTATACGTTACGAACTTTAAAATTATAAAAGATTAACTCACCTTGTAGACACAGTATTCTACAGAGTTGTGTGTGGTGTGTGCTTCATAACTTTCAAGATCTCAAAAGCATGACGATTCGTGTGTAAAAGTGATGCTTGTGTTAATGTGATAGCAGCTTGTTTCCTTTTTACCCAGGAAAGACAAACCAAAGTTAAAGTGGAGAAGAAAAAAGATGCTTGATCAAATTTTTCAATTTCAATCACTAAACTATATTAAAAATAATAAATACTTAAAGTATATATATGTGGGTAGTTGACGTATCAATGTGTCCTTATGTGTGACAGAAAAATGTAAAAATATAAAACATTTAAAAATAAACCTCTATCATGCTATTTGTAACTCTAAGAATGAAGATAATTTTTTCTGATGTTATTTGTGTTTTAAGTTTTTTATTTTTCTAGAGTTTATGGCAAATCAGTGCTGGAAAAAAAATTAATAAAATGAAAGGAAACTTTTCTATGTCACACCATAGGACACAGTCCATTTGTATTTGTCAACTACATATATATATATATATATATATATATATATATTAATGCTGGTAAATGATTAATCATGATTAATTGCATCCAAATAAAAGTTCTTTTGTACATAACATGTTTACTCTGTGTATACTGTATGTATTATGTTTATATAAGTACACCCACATGAATGTATAATGTTCAAGAAAAATATGTTCTGTTTATATGTAAAATATTTATTCATAATATAACTTATATGAATATAAATATGCATGTTAATACATGCAAATATTTTCACAATATATACTGTATTGTGTGTCTTTATATGTACATAATAAATATACACAGTACACACATATATGTTATTTAAACAATAATGTTTACTTTGGATGCAGTTAATCGTTTCCCAGCACATATATGCCCCTGGATAAATTGATCAAGACTGCAACATCATGCAACATACCTCAATAACATCACAGCCAGAGCAAGAAGCATAAGACATGATTATGTGCAGTGTACAAGCAGTCAGGGATTGTTAAGGCCCAAACTCACTTCACCGTTCTTCATTGTCCATGTATGCCTTGGTTCGGGTCGCGACTCTCCCTCCTTAAAGCTACCCTACATGAGCAGAGCAGAAGCTGTGAAGCCATGGCAACCAGGTCAGAGGTTAAGTGTGAGAAACTAAACTGTCAACCTTCCATCTCAGCACAAAACTCCCAGTCCCAGTGAGCCTCGACAAGACTTTCTGGTTATGGCTGGGAGAAGTTACTGTACCTACCTGTCAAGGCTTCTGAAGCCCAGATGATGGATCTCCTGTTACATTTGTAGGACAACATGGCAAATCATAAAGAATTACAGTACACATATAACATACCACAAACTGCAAGTGAATTCAGAATCATAGTATGTCTTAAAAAATATTTTCTAAGTAAACACCATTCTAAAGGACAAGTTTAGTGTAGGTTTGGGTATTCTGCTGTGGTTGACAGGGCTGCATTTCTCAAGCAGATCTTACAGATCATTACTGCCAATGGTTTCTACAATCTACTTAGGCTTACAATGCTTTTGGGAAACACAGCTCAGACCTATTCGTTCAGATGGGGATTGTTAGAAATCGATACCAGACAAAATTTAATGAATCGCTCCAACCTTTTCTCCTTTTGTCCAAACCACAGTGGGGGCAGGATCTCCAGTAATTGGTACATCTAGTCGCAGTTTGTTTCCAGCCACAACCAAGATTGTGGACTCAGCGGTGCGGCCCATGCAGTCCAGATGAATCTTAGGAGGATCTTAAAATAAATGTTACCAAAAAGGGTTACTTTCTTTTCTGTACCAGAAATACTTCAAATTACGATAAATTGTTTTTATTTTTACCTTGTCGAGGAACAAAGTCGATCTTGACCTCTGTAAAGATTAAACATAATAATTAAAATGATAAAATATATTTTTTTAAAGAGCAGTTTATTTAGTTTACTTATATTGTTCAGTAATAATTAAAAGGATGTACCTAAAAAGTTGAGCTTGGCAGAGAGATTAAAGGCATAGCCTTCGGGAATGAAGGTGTAGTCACCCTCATCCTCTGGCTTCACGTCATCAATAGTCAGCTTATGAATCCTAAATAGAAATGTTAAAAAGTAACGTCACAATATAAATAGCTTATCAGTGTTGCGCAGTTGTAACAAATAGCGAAGTGACGTAACATTGATGATGTAGCATTTTCAAAATCATGTATCTTTTCATTTATTAGGAAGGGACCTGGTGTTGGTAAACCATATACGCTCCATAAACGCTACATTTTCTGTTCTGACAGTGATAATATCATTTCGTATTTGTTCGTCTATACTGATTCAGAACCAGCTAATGATTCTTTGAATATGGCCTTTTTTTGAAAAACAAAAGCGGTTTACGATTAAGTTGCTTACGCTAAATGTTTGGCGCAGTTTCTTTTTAAACTTTTACAACAGAGCAGATTGAACATAAAGAACACTGGATGAAGGTACAATAAAGAAGTTCCAAAACGCCTGAAAACTAGAATTACCATAAAGTTACAGTGGACCACAATGTTTTAGACATGTTTTGTGATTTATGTAAACACAATACACAGTACCATTAAAAATGCCAGAGGACTAATATGGTATAGTGTACTTTTTAAATTAATATTGATTATTTACATGTTATTTTACTCATATTTTTCTACTTTAGCCATTAATTATACTGCAAGTTGAGTTATAGTTACCAATTAGTTTTGCTAAATAAAAAGACTTAGCCAGGTTAAACCATGTTTGTTTGTTTTTAAACCTTATTTTAAATAATGAACCTTAATTTTTTTTCCATCAAGACTTTGTTTATAGACATCAAAACGTAGTATTAATGTAGCACGTGTGCTCTTACCTGCCAATGTGTGTGATGTTAGTTCTGGCATCAGGCTTCACCTCCACTCCATTTTTGTACCAGATGCCTTTCACATTCTCATCAGAAACCTCACATTTGAACACAGCCTGGTCTTTGGCCTTCACTGTCAGGTCAGCAATGTTTTGATAGACCTCTAGCTGTTTCTCTAAAGGTCAGAGGTCAAAGAGAACACTGTCATCACACATGAATTGTGGATGCTTACCACATTACAACACAAAAGCTATTCTAGCATATAATTGCTAACTAAAACGTCACATGGAGTCAACATGTTTTTAGATAAACAGCATCATAGTAACTTTTGAAGTACCTTGGTGTAACATGTAAACACCATGATTCATGAACGATCCGTTTAAGATTATAAAGAGAGGTGGGGTAAAGAAAGGTAATAATGTATTACAGTATTACTGGCCAGCTTTTTTTTTTCTTGGCACCTCTTGTACTTGTTCAAAAGCCCAGACAAACTGGTAGCAGACATACCTGGGTATCAGTTTGCTTGCAAAGTGCTATACATACTTTAAGACTCAGAATAGGAGACAGAGGGAGTAGAGAGAGTGAGAAAGAGATAAACAATAAAAAGAAATGGGAGAGAAAGGTAATGAGTCATAAATCTTTCTTAGATGCTATTAAAAGAGAGGGATGGAGCGGTGTGTGACAATGACAGAAAGAGAGAGTGAGGGAGGAACAGACAGAGTCACCTGCCATGTTAAAATATATGGGTCAGGCGGTCTAACAATAGCTGGCATGTTGGCATTGTGAATGGTAACCTTGTAAAGAAGTCTTGGTGGCCATGTTTTCTAAACTGATGAGAGGGGAAGTCTGAATGACATGGCCATGAGTGTGAACCTTAATGACTACCATATGTGCAAAGTATTATTTTTTTTATATAATATAGGGTTATGTATAATTAATATATCCCTTCCACTATCAAGCGTGGAATTCATTCAATAAGTTACAGTTCAAATCTGAAAACTGTCAACAAATCTGTGACTGGGAACCCAAAGACTGCAAATACAAGAGGACTTCAGATATTTACCCTGAACCATGAGCTCTGCTAATGATTGTCCTCCATTGGTTTTCACTCTGTAGTGTCCACAGTCCTCCTTGGTCACATCATTAATAATAAGGACATGCTTACATCCATCTTTCTTGAAGCGATATTTGAAGGACTCATCTCGGGTAAGTTCCACTCCGTCTTTCTCCCTGTGCAGGTCAGACATTTGGTGTTCATTAATATTAGTCGATGCTTAAAGTCTCAGAGTCTCATATTCATATAAATAGGCCTTCATACAGTCAAAAAAGAAAAGATTTGAAATTACAGAAGGAAAGGTTCGAAGAAGATTTGCACCTAAACATGAAAGAACAAGCACATTTCTAAAGGTACTGTCATGGCTAACAGTATCATGGCAATGATGTACTCTAATAACACTTTCTAAAATATAAAGCTTGATTTATGAGCATTGCTGAAGGGTGGTGAGAGCAATTGGGATAAATCAAAGGGCTGACACAGTAAAGGCTAACGATTTATATTAAGTTGATAGCTGCTAATCTTTTTTCATGCTTGCATAATCTTTTACATGATCCCCAAGCGATGCAACTTTACTTTATATGCCAATTAATTCCAATAAGTTAAGACTAAATACAAAACCATTACACTTGTAATATAAAGTCCTACATTGTGGCATTCCAGTAATAGGAACAGTATCTACTTTTGCCTTTCTCTAATCATGAAAGTCATCCCCTATTCAAGAGAGGTGCCATAAACCGCCAGTGACTTTCTCATTCCATTCTAGGACACTTGCGAGGTGCTAAAAGGCTGCTATGACCTTTTCCAGGCACTGATCATTTACAGCCCAGGGTGATATAGAGCCTTGGCTGCAGCTATGGCAGAACCAGCACTCACTCACGCACCACCATCTGTCAGTCAGTGTGACTCACCCAACCAGCCAGCCAGCCATGCTAAAAGAAACACATATGCCATCTACTGGACATCTCCGGAATGCCAGGACTCTGACTCATCCAGGACAGCCTGAGAAATGGTCACCTTTTCTAAACTCCTCTCTGGTGTTGTTTGATATCTTTTGTGTATTGCTGTCTAGTACACGTATAAGCTTTCCGTGCTTATTATGGATGTACTTCTTAAACGTGTCATGAAAACATGTCGCTAATAACAGAAGGGAAAAGAAGCGTGTGCATGTTGACAGACCAACCATTTGACTTGAGCCCCCTCTTCAGACACTTCACATTCAAACTCTACTCGTTCTCCCTTCATAACCATCTGATCCTCTAGGTTACGTACAATCAGAACAGGAGGCTCTGAAGATAGAGAGAAATAATCATTTATAAAAGTGCATAAATAATATGACCTTTCTTAGAGATTCCTGTGTGTGCAATTTAATGACCTTTAACAAAGAGCTCAGTGACGGTCTTCTCTTCTCCAATTGTGCATGTATAAGCGGCATCATCTGCCAGAGTACAGTTGTTGATAGTGAGGAAGCGTTTGTTGCCTACACTCTCAAAGATGTACCTGTGGGAAGATAAGAAATTGTTTAGGAGCAGATCCAGATTTGTTCTCTAGATGGGGACAAAGTATCACTGTTGGAAAGGCTCTTCCAAACATACATTAACAATACATATCAGAAAAAAGAAGAAAACACTTGTTTAATGTGAAAAACCTTGATACGATTAATATGGCGTCAAATAAATAATGCACAATTGTAAACATATGACAAGACTTATTCTTCAAGACAAAATGCTTTTTATAAATGTCTGAAAAATATTATTAGCCACTGAGAATAGTTTTTGTTCTGTTGTCATTTGAGTCGTTAAACATCTGACAGCCTCCATCCCTTGGCACAGCTGACATCTGAGTTTACAGAGCTGCTATGTATTCTTGGAAAACTGTCCCTGCATATTCATAGTCAACAGGCTGTTTGAGACATCTAACCCCACAGAGACAAGCCTTGAAGTTGCTGATTGTGTTTAGGCTGCGTATTGTCATAAACATGCTGTTGAATGTCACTCACTTGCTAAGGTTGACAGCGGAGAGCAGGAAGAGCAGGCCATCCAACCAAAAAAAAAAATAGAGTGTTAATTGTAATTCTTTCCATATACTCACCACTTTGAGAATGCATGTGACTCATGTTTTTTTTTAACTGTCAATGGACCTGACTAAATACCTTCCAGTTGGGTGTAGCTCTTGTCCATTTTTTAGCCATTTAACCTCTGCGTCTGGATTGGCCACTTCAATTTGCAGTTTGATCTTGTGTCCCTTTTCCACTTGGTAGGCTGGGTCCAGCTTCCTCAGAAATGCTGTGGTTAAAAAAGTCACCACTATTAGAAAGAAATGTGCTGCACATCAGCGTGTCAATAAAGTTTGAGGTTTTTATTGAACAGATCAATCTTGAAGCTACAAAACAGCTGGAAGTGAGAAAGCATAGTTTGTTCTAATGCATTTAAAATATTTCACCATCATCATTGCAACTTGACCTATCGTGATTCACTAACAGACAAATAAATGACTTACAATGCCTTGGAAAAGTATTCATATTCAGTTTTATACATGATTTAAGATGTCAGACTGCTTTAAACTACCCTTTTCACATCAATCTACACCACACACTATATAATGAAAAAAAAAACTGATTTGTGACAACTTGACAAATTTATTAAAAATGGAAAACTGCAATGAGTACTATTTATCCCCTTAACTCAGTACTTAATGTAGATGAGGCACCATTACGGCCCTCACATCTTTTTGGGTATGATGCAGCAAGCTTTGCACCTCTGCATTTGGCAATCATCCGCTGTTCTTCTCCTCACCTCTTCACATCTCAAGCTCTGTCAGGTTGGATGGGGCCGATAAGCATTTTCAGCTTCAAGTTTCCGAATGAACAAATGAAGTTTCCATTGAGATAGAGCTGTGTAGAGCTTTTCTTTTACTATGACGAGTCCCTCAGTCCCTGCTGATGAAAAAATACCCTCACAGCAAGAGGCTGCTATCAGCACGCTTTACTGTTGGGATGCTATCTGCCGGTCATGAGCATGCAGTGCCTGGTTTCCCACATGCATGATGTTTGGAACTGAGTTTCATCAGACAAGAAATTCTTGTTTCTCACAGTCTGAGGGTCCTTTATGGTGATTTTTGCAAATTCCAACTGGGTTTTTATGTGTCTTTACTGTCAGCCACACTTCTATAAAACCCAGATCGGTGGAGTGTCGCAGTGATATCTGTCCTTCTATAAAGGGACAAAAAAAGTCCTTCTCTCATCTCCATACAGTATCCAGAGCTCAACTAGAGTTACTATCAGCTTCTTGGTCAACACTCCAACCAAAATACATCCAAACGCCAGGAAGCCAGGTCTAGCAAGAGTTTTGATTGTTCCAAACTTATTTCATACATCTATTTTGACCTTAAAGCTAGTTTTTTCTTTGTTGTGAGTTTTCGACTGTATAAGCTTTTGATGAGGGATGTGTGCCTTTCCAAATGACAGTCATTCAGTTGAATTTGCCACAGGTTAATCCCATTTGAAGTGTAGTAATGTGTACAAGCAATATAAATGATATAAATTAGCTAAATTTCAAGTGTAACAGAAAAGGGTATGAATACTTACACGCAATGTAATTGTTTCAAACTTTTATTTTCAATCAAGTTGTCACAATGTGTTTTTTGCTTCATTATTTTTGGGTGTATGTGGGAGAAAAAAATATTTAAAGCGGTTTAAAAGAAAAAAGTTACCGGGTCTGGATATTTTCACAAGGCACTATATATGTGGCAAAGTTCAACAAGGTTACAAACCTGCACTTTTCTTCTCTTCTTTTTTCATTTTTTTCAGTCTCTTAAGCATCCCCCGCAGGTCTGTGATTCCATACTGGAAGGCGATCTTTTCATACTCTGATTGTGGAGCCTTCTGGAGGATATCCCATACGTCTACCCCAGGCTCTGTGCTCACATGAACAGCTCTGCAAGAGTGGATAGAAGTTCAATCCAAACATGTTAAATCTTCACAATGGTTTTTGATATTGCTTTTAAAAATTTGTTAAAGAAATAAATCAGTCATTAGCTACATTATTAATTCAAACTCTTGGGATTTATATAAAAAATTGGACAAATGTCATTGAATGTTATTAAATACGTTTTTATTCTGTATGTTGAAAAGAAGTTCTTACCGTGGGCCAGTTTTTAAGAAACTGCTGTACTTATGTAGAGGCAGAACCCAAGCGTCAAGCACGGTAAGACAAACCACAGCAGATTATTGCACATCATCAAGCTCTCAAACCATCTTACAATTCATATTTTATAAAGGCATTTAAAACATGCAGTCATTGTGGGCTAAACTTCCTCCTTATAAATGTACAGTGTTTACTGACATAACCAATTTGTCGTGTCAGAGTCTGTGAACGTGGGATGAATGCATAGGATGTGAAATGGTGTAGGAATCGTGAGAGTTCTAGGTTTATTAATGTGATTAATTAGGAGTACATGAGTAATGATGAAGGAGTTTGCTAAAAATAATTCAAACGTGACTATCTGTCTATCCTGTCTATCTAGTTCCAAGTGGGTGTGCAGTCTGCAGAGTGGAAAAACCTAGAAGGACTAAAGCTGGCAATCAGTGGCTGATTAGGAGAGAGAACAATCAAGGTATCACACACACACACACACACACTCGGCAATACAACACTCAACATTCCTTCATGCACTAGCAGTCAGATCGGTGTGACTCACTTACTCTCTGAACATAAGAGTGAAACAGCAACAGAGGAGAAAAATGGGAAAATTATACACAGATGAGCCTTAGAAGGAAAAATCATTGTGTAGTTCAAATAGTTTTTTAAAAATCACAAAAAAAGCTTATATATCAGTATTTGAAAGATTTGAGATTAAATGATTCACACCATATCATATCAAACAGCTGAGAACACTAAACAAGTCTTGGATTTCAGGCATCAATAATGATAAAAAAAGATGTAAAATAAATAAAATATTATAGATTTAGTTAAAGTCAACCAAATTCACTTTAAGGTATCTATGTAAAGTGTTTGATTCAACTATTCAAGGTCACTAATCATAAATTTGATTCCTCTGTACAAAAATTAAGTGTTATTGCTCTCATTGAAGATCATGTAAGCCTGAATGATGATGTAATAAAATATTCATTTAAAGCCTTATATTTTAAACCCAATTATTAAAGTAATGAATATACCTGATGAATTAGATCTCTAAAGACCCACCTCTTTTTCAGTAAAGCACTGAAGTCCAGTTCTCCTGAGTCTTCACCTGCATCTGTGCTACTGTAAGAGAGGAAAGAATAACGGACCACATAACATGAGCACTGCACTCATTGTAAGGTAGGTGTAAGTTCAAAATTGTTTGTTAAAATTAAATAAATTTGACATTTTTAAATAAAAGTACAGAATATCAAGTATGTTGATGCAAAAGATACATGTATGTATGACACTACTGTTCAAAAGTTTTGTTATCTCCAAGGCTTTTTGAACTTTTGAATAATACTGTATACTTACACATAAGAACTAGTTGGAACATATGTAGATGCACAAACAATACATGCACGTTATACAACCATCATTACTGAGGCAATAGATACCGGAAAAGAGCTGTACTGTAATTTTTTTGAACACACATTGTCGGAGGATGTCAAAGATGAGGGTTAAAAACACAGAAATGCTGATGTACAGAAGAAATCCATAGCAGATGCCCGCTATGATCACACATCACTGTACATATCAAAGACAGGCAGCTATATAGTAATTATAAGGCAAAGTTTTCGTTTCTTTCAGAGTCTTCTCTCTGAACTGTAAAGCTAGTAGTATTTTAAGGATTTGTATGTATGACCCATGATTAACTTTCTGTAAGGAACACATGAAGAGGAGCAACAAAAGAGCCACGTCACCCACAAGTTTGTGCAGCTAGTTCCACTGATTTTGACAAGGTGTCAGCCAAAGTTAAGAAGCGCATCAAGAGATGTCTGTTATTAACTTTCAAATAACCAGAATCAAAATATTTCAAAACAGTCACGGACAAACGCAGTTTCTGATTAAACTGGTGGCGTTCCTAATCAGTGTCTGCACTTGAAAAGATCAGTGGACAGGGAAATCATATTCACTTTAAGGCCTCTGATATACCAGTAATGAGTGTTGGGAAATTGTCCTTCTCACAAAAACAGAGGAAAGTGTGAGAAGTGATGGAAGAAGAGAACAGAAAGGATATGAGAGTTTGCAAAGATCCTTGGAGAGTGAGTCATAAAGCATCAGCAATGGCTAATATCACTCTCCTTAGATGTTGGCAGACAAAGGGAGAAGACTGAATAGGACAGTAAGAAAAGGGTGAGCTATAACAGACGAATGACAGAGGGACACGGATGGACACTCAATGAACTCTTTTTGATGACAAATCGGAGGGTTTGGTTGGGTAAGGACAATGACTGGGTGAATATATCCCCAGCTGCTGCAGCAAACCCCTATAGCTACCTGCCAGGTTCTCCCATCTTCTTCTTACCACCTGCACCGGTGCTCCTGGGTAATCAGCAGTTCCAAAAAGGGTTAATGCAATATAAATGCAAAATGTTAAATCCCAAATTTGGACTCGGCTATCTTTACATAAAAACAAACGCGCTAGTATCTACGCACACAAAAGTCATCAAACCCCACAACATTCAAGAAAGCAAACAAACCAGTTAAACACTTTAATATGCTGCAAAATGGCCTGATACTTCTGACCTGCATGAGTAATAAACTTGTTCAAAATTGAATGATGCATCACTTAGCAGTTCATTAAAAACACAAAGACAAATACTCACGTGCGCCTAAATGCAGAGCGAATATCAAACCCATCTGTTGCACGTGCCTCTGGAGTAGAATGTACAAAGTGAAAAACACACATTGCCAATTAATTTAATACAGTTATCATAAGGCTTATTCATTCCTTGTTGATATTTACAGTATTAAGCATGCATGTAGTCATTTTTATTACCGTGTACTACCAGGTCAAAATTGCAGCTGTCAAACTTGTCTCTAGAGGACACCTCGCAACGATAAGCTCCAGCGAAGTTGGCTTTAGCTGCAATGATATGCATCTCAAAGGTGTACACCTGAAGAGAAAAGGTTGTTTTGCTTATTTTTGACTTTTTAAGCTTTTCTAAATATTATGGATACATAACTATTTGGTATTGACTATTGTCAGACCTTAGAGTTGCGGTCGTAGTGCTCTTTGAGTTGCAGGTGCTTTCCCGACTTGCTGGCCAGATCCATCCACTTTCCTTTGAACCATTTTACTGTTGGCTTCTTAAGCAGAGATTCACCACACACCCGAGCAACAAATGTAATGTTCTCACCTGTGATATGATACACAAAAACTGCAAACACAGTATACTGAAACGCAGTCCAAGCAGCGCACCGGAAATTGGGGAACAGATTGGAAGAAAAGTTTTAGTCCGTATGTAGTATTCAGTTCATGGCCAGAGGCCCTGTTACTCACCTACATTGACCTCCCCACTTGGAGGCTTTTCAGTGAAGAGACCAGTAAGGTCCTGCCTTGTGTCAGGCTGATGACTCTCAGGCAGACCTTGAGGAACAAATAGAACAACAGGTTTGTTGTCCAGTTGTTATCTAGTCAATTATTATTAATTAAAAGGGGTTTTATGAAGCTAGTTCAAAGATCATTATTTGGTGTAACAAAATATGCTTGACATGCTTTAATCTTTAAAAAAAAAAAATGTAGTTTCTATATGCCCCGCCTCTCTCAAGCATTGTTTTCTACAAAGCCCTCCTTCTAACAAGCACAGTCTGCTCTGATTGGCCAGCTGACACAATGCATTGTAATTGGACAAACCCCACAAGTACTCATCAGAAATATAAAGATCCTTACCATAATCGTGAGTGCAACTTTCAAAATAAATGTAAAGGCAGTTAATAATCTCAGATTGTCAGAACAAACAAGAAATAGACATTGCACATCTTATTGTATTCTCAACTGTTATCCATAAAATGCATTGCACAAATTCGAACATCTTAAGAAATCTTTATGATTCCCAACTGCTACTTTCAAAAAGCCAAATAAAGTGCTTTTGCTTTCGCACAAAACACACAGTGTCTCCTGACAAGGCTGCATCAACACTAATAATGCAGTTACTGTAACCACACCTTCTTTCTTTACATGACCATTGGGCTACGTTATGCAAATATTACCAAATCTTGAGATGTGTTTAAATGAGCCATGAGCCTTAACTTTTATAAAGAACATCTCTTTGAATTTGTCACTTGGATTTTATCTATGCACAAACAGTTTGTAACACCCCTAAGAGAAAACTTGAATTCGCATCATATGACCTCTATGATATTTTTAAATGTATAATGAAATTTGCATATTTAAATGTCTTTACTTTCAGGTGCTGAGCCATCTGACACGGTTCCACTGGTGTTTGGTGCTGGTGGAGCCTCTTTAGGTTCTTCAGGCTTAGGTTCTGCAGCTGCAGGGTCTGGGGATACAGCTTTTTGTGGTTCCTTCACTGCAACAGTGAAAAGATTAGTTAAAACAGCATTCTGGCTGATATTTACTGATCTGGGTCACAGAAGTTTCCCCTTTCACCGCTGAATGTATGTCCCTAAAGCTTTACTTCCGCATCACTAATTTATAATTCATCATTCCTGCATCTATAAAAGGAACTGAATACGTATCATAAAAAGGGTCTAGGTCAGAGCAAGATGCTAGATCTATTAGGCAAATATTCAGAGGCATTTTAAAAACATTTTAAACATGCCCTCAAAACACACTCTACCTGTCTATTAATGAACATGCTTTTGCTTGCAAAGTTTTGTTCTCATGGGCTCTTTTAGCTTTAATGTAGCTCTCTTTAGGATGGCCGCACAAATTAAGACAAAGGTTTGCTTTTCCTCTTTCATTGTGTCTGGATAAATGGCTCAAAATACTTAATTAATAACCATTGCCTTAAAAAATGCTGGTTGAAAACTCCTTTCAGTCCCAGATAAAGCAAAGCATTAATGCAGGATGTGAAACAATGGCAATATGTCATATGATAAGTGTCCTAAAAATTGACACTAATATTATTATAATTCTTAAAAAAAAAAAAAATTATTTAAATTCATCTTTCAACAAGGATAATTTTGTTGTGTTTTTCTTGAGGATTATAGTTTCAGATTAAGTTGTAATATTATTTGTAATGAAAGACTCAAATATTTATTAGGCTAACTTTTCCTCCAGTGTTTAATTTAACCCTTACATATCTTTTGTCTGGGATCACAAGCTCTGCGAATGGGCACTGAAGGGTGAAAGTGTTCTGGTGAGTTTCCCAAATTCCATAAAAGGGTGAAAACATGCTCAGAACAGGTGCTTTTAAAAACCAACCAGTTGCAACTTTAGAGAGAAGTGAATTGGACAAGAGAACTGGTTGTGGTGCTCTGTGACTGATTTACAGATAATCCAAAGGTGGGCTAAAAGTGAGTTAAATACAAGGAGACGTGAGTCACCATCCAAACATTACCCACCTTCTGATTCTTTTATCTTTAATTCAAATTTGACCTTTGACACCCCAGCAATAACAGCATATCCCACTGCGTCCTCCTGAACTATATTGTTTAAGGTAAGAGAGTGCATGTTGCCCTCTGCTGAGATGGTGTATTTGTAACTGGATGCAATGTCCTTGGAGTCTCTCTGCCATCTCACTTTTACATCAGGCTTTTCAGTCTCTGCTTCAAATATGACCGTTGCCCCAATCTCAGCCATCTGAGTCTTTGGTTTCTTGGTGAAAGGCGAGACTGAAGGAGCGGGGAAGGCAGGGTAGGTCAGAAGGAAAAGATGCATTTCCAAAATCATGACATCAAGCTATTATCTCTGAAAATGTCCTGCCCTGACCCCGTTTCCTCTCTAGCCTCTCTATCACATAATTGAAATGTGCCTGAAGACTCACAAGAAAACATGTACACTTAAGTCACCCTAAAAATAAAGCAAGAATTAATATTATATATTTATGATCATTTATATTTACAACAAATATCATTTTGCTCACAAAAAAACTTATTACAGTTAATATTGCATAGCTGGTCAGGATTAAGGATCAAAGACAAACTCCACTCACATGTGCTATCTACATTCAAAGCTATAAATTTAATTTTAAACTAAATAGATCCAGCTGTGAAAAAAAACTAAAACACCATTATTTATTTAGTTTATTGCATGCCTTGAATTATTACATGCTCCTTCGTTGTTCTTTCTTTCTTTTTGAGTTACACGTCTTCTGTCACATCAGTGCAATGGTTTGAGCATAAGCCAGCCCTCTGGGTTTAAAAATAGAGCATATGTGCTCCCCAATGAGAACTGCAGTCCATGTTGACACTGCCACAGGTAGCTGCTAGATGGATTAGCTAGGATCTATTTCTGTTGTTTATCAAGTACTGATCCCTCTCTTGCTATTTCAAAACCGCTGGTATCCACATTGTCTTTGTTCCACTGCTGCCATCTGGATGCGATAATAACTAATGAGGTCTGTGGTAAATATATTTTGAACTACAGTACAATGTATGTAAGGTAAAAAAAATTTTTTTAAAAAAAAATGGTAAGCACAAACATGTTCATTTGAAATGGAAAGGGAACTATTTCATGAAGGTGTATTAGTTGATGGTTGCCCCTCAAAAAACAAATCCTGGGTGTGTCAGTCAGGCCTTCAAAAAAAAATATGTTCAGTCATGATAAACTATTAAGATCATATTGCTGTCATGAGTCTAAAGTAGTTCTTCTCACCCTTTTGGTTAACTTTGTCGATATTCCTCTAACTAAGACAATAATCAACCTTCTTTTCTTAGTTTTACCTCTGATGTTTGTAGTCAAAAAAATATTATGTCAGTTTAATATTGACCAGTGTTTTTCTAATTAAGATAATATCTACATAGATCTGGAAGTATTCCAAGGACCCCATTTGGCCCTGGCGCCTGATTGAGAACCATTCATCTAGTCATCTAGAATCTTTGAAATATGTTGGAGAGATTAAAAAAATAGAAAAGAAAGTGTGAAGAGAAAGTGTCTGCTGATGGATTTTATAGCTGCCACTAAACTCCATTGCTTAATGCTAAAAAGTCATGCAACAGCATTGTTAGAATGCTTTAGGTCTTAGCGAATATCACCACAGTAGGCTGTCCAAACAGGTGCTATCACATTATGACAATCCTTTAATTCCTGGTTAAACAAAATTCCTTTAATCCACTGCCATTATTCTATCACCTTTGCTTAGATAGGCCATTACATTGTGTTTTGGTTTAAAAGAAGGTATAATAATATAAAAATAACTTCACGAAAAGTGTGCACTACAGTCACATGCTTTGAATGCTTTCCATATATACAGTAGGCTTAAAAACAGCAGCTGTAGCACGCAGTACTTTTAAAAGAGCATTGTGATAATATTTAAACTGCTCATCAAATCAACTGACACTGCCCATTTTCATATTTGTAATCCTGGACCACAAAACCAGTCATATATGTCAGTTTTTCAAAATTGAGATTTATACATCCTCTGAAAGCTGAATAAACAAGTTTTCCAGTGATATATGGTTTGTTAGGATAGGGCAATATTTGATACAACTACTTGAAAATCTGGAACTTAAGGGTGCAACAAAAAAAGAAAAATATATAAATAATGTTTTTGAGAAAATAGCCTTTAAAGTTGTCCAAATTAAGTTCTTAGCAATGCATATTACTAATCATAAATTCAGTCTTAATATACGGTAGGAAATTTACAAAATATCTCCATGAAACATGATCTTAATACTTAATACTCAAATGATTTTTGGCATAAAAGACAAATCGACTGTATAATTTTGACGAATATTGCTACAATTACACCGTGCTGCTGGTTTTGTGGTCCAGGGTCATATATATTGTGCAAATTACTGCAGATGAATTGTTCACATGATACAGAACAAGAATCAGAGGTGCAGGAGTTCAAGGCACAGAAAATACATAATCACAGAAAACACAGCACACATCGGGTCAAAGTTCAGGTAACATTTCCTCAACCAACAACTCAAAACAGCAAAAGTTGTTAAAAGTCTCTTCTGACTGACAAAAATGTGTTATACACCTATTTGTCAAATAATTATAAACAAAATAAACTGGCATACCCAATTTTTTAGTTGGCTCTGGCATCCTGATTGAGTGTCCCTACAGGGTTCCAACAAACAGGCATTGTGGGCTCAAACACCAACACTTCTCTTTTAATAGATATCCCCCACCCCACACCCCCTAAATGTCACCCAGTACATGCCCCAAATCATCCTTCCCACCCCTTCACCCGTGACCTATGATTGAGCCCACCTTCCATCACCTCCATTGGATGACAGAACTAAAGAATCTAAAGGTGGATGGAGGATAAGGAAACGGGGACCGGATGTGTTAAATTTAGAGTCTGACTGTAGCAAAGAATCTTCAGATGTTCCCTCCCAATCATACTGCTTTTTGTTTGTTTGTTTGTTTGCAAAGTATTTTTAGTATCTTTGAACAACCTCAGACCTTCAGGGAGCCACAGCTTGTACATCTGCAGTTTTGTGTTTCGCCTTATATTTTATGTGCTTGTCAGCAAATAAAGAATAGGTTTAAGATGTGTTCCTACTTTCTTAATATACATAAGGTAAAGCACAATTTTAGATGCCTAACTTTATATCTAGAATGAATCAAAGAAATCCTTCATAAATGAGGGGGTGTTATTGCTAATTAATATCTAAAAAAAGAGAAGCCCTATGAAAATCTTATTTTGGACAAATAGGCCTAAGGAGAAAGACAGCTAAGAAAAATACCTTTCCCACCAGTGCAGGACCCCTTACTTCATACCATCAGTCAAGCATTGCTAAGTTTGACCTTTCTGTCAAGAGTCTAATGATAATGATGCTTGTCTGGTTCACAAGTAACAGTGTCTGAATTCATTCGAATTTTTTTGTCTTTTTAAATATCTTCCGAAGGTTGTTTTATAGGGAATAAATACATGTATGTCTTTGCGGCTGCTTTCATTTTCTTTCATACTTGAGTCCACCTTTTGACCTTGAGACATAAAGTACCCAACTAAACATCAACAACCACTAGCTTTTGATTTATGTATCTTACCTTGACCTTACTTAAAAAAAAAAAAATCCCCCGTCCTTTACCTGTATATTGTAATACACACATATTCTATCTCGACAGAACCATATTCACCTACTACTTTTAAGTACACTGTAAGATACAGTTAAAAACTCATAACATGCTTCATTACTGATAGTTCCTTGTTGTCCTTTTGTCACTTTCAAAAGTCATATTCTTTTAAATAACTGTGTTTATCAACTGCACGTACAACTGTCCACGAGTTTGATGTGTTGGATAGCCTACTCTTTTGACCACTGTCACACAGGTCTGTCAGCACCTTGTCATTCAAGCATCAGACGGTCACACTCGCTGTTGCATACTGACAACTGCATGGAAGGGTTCATTCAGATAGATATACGACATGAAAGAAAGTTATTTTCAGTTGTTGTAATGACTAGGCTATATATTCGCTGTGGGCCCTGCATCTAGATGTAAATTAAGGGTCTGCCACAACCGAACCACTGTGGATCACGATCAACACAAATAAATCAAGCATGCGCACAGACTACGTGGGCTCCGTCACTTCCATTGGCATTCTATGAGTCTGTGCTGTCTGCCTTCAACAGCTACGAGTAATCTGCGCCCTTGTCAAAAAGGTTAGGGTCTGCATTCTGTCTGGAGTCACAGTCCTAAGATAAGAGCTGGCTGACAGGATCCTTGACCTATAACGAATGCCATGAAATTGCGCGTGGCAACTTTAAGTATACTACAACAACAAAGAAAGAAAGAAACTTGCTTGCAAGTTATCACGAACCAATAATTATTTACAAGCTAATAATGTTTATAATAACTGACACTGTTTTTCTATTTTTGTAATTTTTATGGTTATTTTAAACCAAACAGATTTATTTTCTAATAAGATGTTATAAGCAGACAGATTACAATTAAATGGAACTCTCCACCCCCCAAAACAATTCTATTAACTGGCTTGTGATTTTGTAAGACTTTTGGTTTACATGGTAAATTTCACCCAAAATGACATCAGAGGTTATACTTCCCTCTAGTGGTCTATGTTTACACACAAACACACACACACACAACACCGTAAATGTGACAATGTAATCTAATAATATATAATAATATGGAAATAAATTGAAAACTACAAACCCACAGTGTTTAAAGGTTTTTGATACGTTAGGCTTATATAGTTTTTGTAATGAAAATCTAAATTTAAAGCTAACGTTAGCTGTAAACGTATGTTTGAAATTGTAATAAAAAAGGTTTAATATAAGCAATTAATTACTTACATCGTTAAAATTGCTAAGTATTATCAAAGTATCTTTCGGTATTATACAAATAATTATTGTTGGCATGTTACTTTTATTTTGGAGTGAAGGGAGCTTTAAAATTTGCCCGGAAGTAGTTTTTCGCGTCATTGGCGTAGAAGAAGATCTGATTTGTAAGTAATAAGGCAAGCAGGAGAGCCGTGTAAATGATGTAGAGATTAGTCAAACATTATTGACTTCGTGCATGTTCTGTTTCATTGTGATTTCCTTTCAGGTTTTCCGGACACGTTATTGTTGCATCATATAGTGGAAAATGGCAAGCCCAGGAGATATAGGTACATTTCTCTATTTACTTATTTTACTTTATTTGCAATGCGACGGTCATTAAGTACGCTGTAGAACATTAACGCGTGGTTTTTCTTTAGAGGCCTATTTTGTTATTCATTAGTGCAGGTTCTATTTAAACCTGCTGCTGTTACAGGATGATTTTCACTATTTATTATATTGAGGTAACGTTACTGTTCGTAACATAAACGTGATGTTAGATATGACAACATGTCTCTCCTATTCATATGTGATTGTCACATTGTTAGATTAGCTACACTGTTTTGACAGCTAAGATGAAAACATACTGTAAGGAGATCATTAATTTCATAAAGGAATGGGAATCAAATGGAATTCGTATCCTTAACCTTTTATATTCTACTTGTAGCTTTTGTAGGTCTTTTATTGAAAGAAATAACGTACAGTCTGTTGTGAGATGGTAAGACCATTATAAGTTTAAAACCGGTGTAGTGCCGAATTTTGACCCCCTGCCAGATTATGACTCCCCTAGTTTTGAGGATTACTATTGATTTCAACGAGGGGAGTCATAATTCGGCACAACACCGGTAACAAATAATGTTACACACACACACACACACACACACACAAAGAGAGAGAGGTTTATATAAATATATGCTGTATAATACAAATAAGCTGTTCAGTAAATGAGTCCGATGTATTCAGCCTCTACTGATTCATAGGTGATTTTGATTTAATAAAGAACAGGTTTCACTTTCTCACGTACATTTCTCAGAATTGTATCATGCATTTTTACCAAATTTTTAATAGCATGTTGATAAGTGTTTTTTAAATACTATTATAGTATTTATTTATATTTTAAATAGTTTTTAAAATATTGTTTATTGTAGTGCTTTCAGCATTTTTATTTGCTTTAATATATATATATATATATATATATATATATATATTTTTTTTTTTTTAAATAATTTTTATTTCCATTTTAGCCATTGAAGTACTTTTAAACTTAAATTATTTCAGTTGCCTAATATTTATATCTTATTTTATTTTAGCTTCATTTCAATTAACAAAAAAATGTAAATTTTTGTTAACGGTAAGAATTTTTAACAGCCCTTCGCAGGTTTATTTGTGCTCTTTGAGTTCTCTTTGAGTCTGCCTTAACATATTTTATTGCTCTCTATATGTCTTATTGACTTAAACAATGTATGGAATCTACCCTCAGTTATGAAATGAATTGGCATTGTGAGAGTTGTCATTGTGTCATCACAATTGTGTGTTAGCTGGTTATCACAGCTTATGTTTCAAAGGAATGAGGCTAGAGAGGATTACAGGTGTCATTACAGTCGTTCTCCATGGGCCCTTAGCTTATTTCTAATGTCTGCTCATCTATGTGTTTATGTGTGTCTATGCCCTTTTGTTTTCCCAGCCTTTGATTATGGCTTCTTACTGCGCATAAGTGAGGATGCTCGCAGGGTTGAGGCTCTGAATGAGTACTTGAGCAGTCGCAGTTACCTGGCTGGCTACGGGCCTTCGCAGGCGGATGCAGAAGCCTTTGCGCTTCTATGCGGGCCTCCACCTGAGTGCCGTGTCCACGCCCTGCGCTGGTACAAACACATAGCCGCCCTGAAGCCCCAAACGAATGACCAGACACCAGAATGCAGCAGTGAGTAGACAGAACTCCCCCCTGTTGTAGTCAGGGTGCATGAACATAGGTAGTAGCTGAGTGTACTTTGAGTCGGTGGTTTCTGTGCTAAGGACATTTGCAGTATGTGTTGCATGAGTTTGAGGGTGTGGGTAGTTTGATGTGTTAGTTAGCATACATGAGCTGAAGCGTTGACAGGAATCTGACAAGGAATGTACAGTCATAACAAGATGATCACTTCTCAGGTTTGTTTTGGACGGGACTAGATTGGGTTGAGATATAGTTGACTGACTGACACTGAGGTGTTCAGTGTTCAGTGGCTTTATTTGCATATTGTTTGTTTCGCTTTCACTCTGTGTATGCGTTGCATTCATTTATACCTGTTTTATGTTTTCTATGACAAAAAAATAAAAATCCCCCCTCTTATAATTGTGCAGCAGGTGTGCACAAACAATTATTTCCCAGGATGCACCTGTTGTTCAGTTTAATGATTGGATATTGTAAATGAATCTATAGAAGTGACACATTTTTATACTCAAGTCAACAAAATGCCTCTTGTTTTTCAGCAAAGGGAAAGCGGGTGCAGCCACCATGGTCTCCTCCTAAAGGCACAGACGTTTCAAAGCTGCGTCTTTACAACAGCCTCACACGGACCAAGGTACGGTTAAGATAATAAACATGGCCTTGTGTGTGGGTCACACGTAAAATATTACTAGACTAAATCTACAACTGTCTATACTTTATATTACTGTAGTATAGATAGCTGAAAATATAATCAAATTAGCCAAAGTATTTTAAAAAATCTATGTACAAATGAGGACATTTAAAGTTGTTGTTTTTTATTCAGCGAGCATGCACATCTAATGTGATTTGTTTTATTTGTAATAATATTTCACAGTATAACGGTTTTCACTGTATTTTTGATCACACTGAAAAATGTAATTATCTTTGCCATCACAGGAATAAATTATATTTTAAATTATAATGTCACTTTGTACTTTTTTTTATCATATTTACTGAATGATCCAAATATTTCAGACTTCTTTCATAAAACAGCATACATTTTTTTAAGTTTTATGATACTTAAATCGTTCATATCCGTCTTGTTTTGTGCATTATAGGAGGTGTTTGTACCACAGAGAGGCAACAGGGTTTTGTGGTACTGCTGCGGCCCCACAGTGTATGATGCTTCTCACATGGGTCATGCCAGGTGACATATTGCCCATCCATTCATAGTGTTTCTTTGTTTTCAGTGTTGAGTTGAAAACAGCACAGTAGACACAGCACAACAACTGTCAATGAAAAGGCTGAAGCAGACATTCAGCTTTCAATCCAGGGTCAGAATTTGTGTATTAGTTGTGTATCTGAAGCTGTAAATGAAATCTCAAAAAACTGTTGTATTGGAATTAGGCTTGGGCGGTAATATGGTATACCGTGGAATCTAAAAATAGCAACGGTATCAGTTTCAATATCGTTATACCGTCATAAAAAAAAAAACTATGCACTTATATAGAAGCACTTATACATGACTTATATAATTTTCTTTAATACCTAAAAATGCATATGCATGGCTGTCATGCGTGGAGGAGAAAGAGAGAGGTGAGAAAGATGGTAGTTTTATTTTCACCACTTCCTGCTACTCTATTATTTGTTTCACTTGCTTCCCTTTTAAATATAGATAAAAAAGAAATGGAAAATAATAAAATGTTTCGTTTTATTTTAGTTTAATTAAATGGAATGATGAAGATGGACACGAACAAGGAGGTTTTCAGAACATAGAAATGCAGTTAGCAATTCATTTGCAATGAAACTAAATAATAATAAACGTTGATTTCTGAAGTGGTCAAACAGAAAAGCATTTAGCCTAATACTGCGTCAGAATGTGAATGAGCCTTTTGCTCTTCAGACATTGTGCCTCGTTGTGGGTCTATAATCATGAACCACGCGAGAGTTAGCTTCCGAAATAGCACCTGTAAAGTGTTTTTACTTAATTTTTGAAAGCTGCTCTGGATGTTTATGTTAATTTAATTCTGTTCGACTGTTGTATTTGCACTTTTTTTGCTCATTGGTTTCCACTTTATTGGGAACAGAAATGCTCTAAAACGGCAGCTTTGCCAGACTAACTGGCGGACCCAGGCTAGGTAATACCGTATACCGAGGTAAAATAGGGAGGAGGTTTGACGGTATCAAAATTTAGATACCGCCCAAGCCTAGTTGGAATATGGTTCAATGAACATAGGTAAAAAAAAATATATATATACACATTTTTCATCCAAGGCTCACACAGCTTTTATAATTTATCAGTTCTCTGTATTTCACAAGGATTCAGTGGCTTCTTTTTTTTTTCTTTCAGGTCCTACATTTCATTTGACATACTGCGGAGAATACTGAAGGATTATTTCAAATACGATGTCTTCTACTGTATGAACATCACAGATATTGATGACAAAGTAAGAGCAGTATTTGCGCAGAGTCTGAATGCGGTTGACCTTAAGCTTTTCAATTCTGTATAACCTAATACCTCATTCTTTTGGCCATATGAAACGGCTGCTTTAATTCTGAAGGCTATATGTGGTACAGTGTTCACAAGATCCAATCATTAGTCTGACCTCTTCGTTTCAGATAATCAAAAGAGCCCGACAGAACTACCTCCTGGAGCAGTACAGAGAGAAGAAGCCCAGTCCCTCTCAGATACTGCAGGATGTGTTAACAGCCCGAGCGGTGAGTGTATCACTCGTACAGTGAACATTTCGGTCATTTTTAATCTGTGCCATTAGCATGCCCTCTTCTTTTGCATTTCTTAGCAATCTGTGACTCATGAAACCACTGAGAATTAGCCAATGTCTATGAGAAACTTTTTATTTAGATATGTATCACTATAGACCATAGTCATGTTAGAGACCCTAAAAAAATGAGGCTGTGGGGGATGGACTTAAGTTCTTATTTAGTCTTTAGTTATTTATGTTTTGTAAATTTGATAATAATTTGTAAAGATAATAAAGATTTATACAATATCCTAAAGCACTGAAAGAGCTGCCATTAAGTAATGAAATCAATAATTTTGCTGAAAGGATTTAAGCAGGTCTACAGACCAAATGGGAGCAAGACCACCTCAAACCAGCAAGATTGTTGGTTACTGGCCTTCACAAAAATGTTTTCTTTGCTTTTATCTCTTTCCCCATCACTGTGCTTTAATGTCATTTAGTTTTATTGTGTTTAGCCATTTAAAGCCAAGCTTGCTGAGACTACTGACCCAGATAAGAAACAGATGCTGGAGAGGCTGGATGCAGCAGTGGAAGCTGCCCTGGGTCCCCTGCAGGTGGCAGCGCAGAGCAGTGCTGCAGGCGATACACTCCAGAATCAGGCACAGGTGAATTATTTGAGCAGCGTTTTAAAAACACTTAATGTGACCTAGTTAGAGCAGGCCCGTATGAGGCATGCTGTGCGAAATTCTTTGACTGATGTCACTTAGTGACACATCAATTAACATTGTGTTTCATGAGATCATTAGAATTCATGGCATGGCTCTGAAACGAACTGGTTCATTCTTAATGGTTTTCATTTTTAGGTCTTATTGGAGGAGGCTAAGGATCTCTTGTCAGATTGGTTAGACACCCAATTTGGGAGCCAAGTGACAGAAAACTCAATCTTCTCTTTGTTGCCGAAGTACTGGGAGGGAGAGTACCACAAAGATATGGAAGCACTAAATGTGAGTCAACTAATATAGATGAGTAAATTAATTGCTTGACAATGACCCAACTTATGTATAAACCCTACTTTTCAAAAAATGTAGGCTCAGTAATTTTTTATGCTTTTAAAAGAAGTCTAATGCTCACAGATGCATTTGATCAGAAAGACAGTAAAAACAGTATTTTGTGAAATATTAAATTTTAAACCCAATGAAAAACAGGGAAAGCAACATATTTTTACAGGAAATATTCAGATGTAACACGCTGTAATTGTTAACGTTTTCACAAGTAGTTTAATTACACTTAATATACACTTATTTTTCCTCAGTAAGTGTACAGTTACATTTATTTTATAATTGCTCTGACATATCTGTGACATATATGTCTGTGTCATTGTTCTGTATTAAGAGGCACACCTGTAATATTTTCTTATAAGGCATTTTTGTAAAAGTTGCTTAAATATCTTAATTTAACTAATGCCTAGTCCTGGCTTAAGCTAAGCCCCGTTTGTGAAACCGGGCCGTTAAGTCTGAGCAGTGATGAAAGCCTGCGGTGTCTTTGATTGACAGGTCCTCGCTCCTGATGTTCTCACACGGGTCAGCGAGTACGTTCCAGAGATTGTGGCATTTGTCAAAAGAATTGTGGACAACGGTTATGGGTAGGAATAGAGCTGTCTTCTGTCTAGATTGATCTTTTTTTTGTATTTCATGATATAAATTATAAACACTTCTTTCAGAGAATGTCTAAGAATGAATTTCTGCCCTTTTCTCACAAGGTACGAGTCAAATGGATCTGTATATTTTGACACAGCAAAGTTTGATACCTGCCCTGCCCACTCTTATGCCAAACTAGTGCCAGAAGCTGTTGGGGATCAGAAAGCACTTCAAGAAGGAGAAGGTACAGGCATAAATTGCAATAAGTCCTTTAAAATGATTAAAATGATCCACTATGTAATCCATGTATTGATGAGCACCAATAGGGCAGAGTTACTAGATAATTCATATTTCTCAATTATAATCTGAGGAGTGGATACAACAAGCCAGAATTATATCCATTGTTTTTTTTTCCTCTTATTCTTCTTTTTTTATTGTTTGTTTGGTTGTTTGTTTTTTCTAACGAATAAATGTCTTTTTTACTTTTTGTAGGAGACTTAAGTATCTCAGCAGACAGACTCAGTGAAAAGAGATCACAGAATGACTTTGCACTGTGGAAGGCCTCCAAGCCTGGAGAACCATCTTGGGACTCCCCTTGGGGAAAGGTGAGGAAGTACAAATCAGGAAGACATGCACAGATGAACATGCCTTAAAATGCCTCCATAGTTGGCTGCTTAGTAATTTTAATATAAAGCAACTAGGTCTTAAATGCATTGGGTAATGTCTGTAAGTTCAATATCCAAAATTATTTTCTGGATGTTAAAGGGGAGACCTGGATGGCATATTGAGTGCTCCGCCATGGCTGGATCCATTTTGGGAGAGTCTATGGATATCCACGGAGGAGGTTTTGACCTGCGCTTTCCTCATCATGACAATGAATTGGCACAGTCTGAGGTGAGAAAATTACAATGTGCTCATATAAAAAAAAAATTTAAAAGCCGTTGTTGAAAAGCTGTATTCAATATTCATTACAGGTTAATACAGCATTCATGTCACTTTGGAATTAGCATAATTGCAAGTTTCCGACTAGTTAAATCATTCATGTCTTTGTCAAGCTTGTAATTAAAACACACATTTTTGCTTGAAATGCACATTAGTATAGTCACTGTGCATTTTTGTCTTATTTTACAAGAGCATATAGAAGTGATATAATGCAGTCATTAAATATTTTGCTGTCATCAACTACAAAGGATATGTAAGGCCATGTAAACAGGTTCTAGTTATTATTAAATCTGAAAACTGATAATAAAGAACTTGGTCCTGTCCCTGGATTGCTGCATGTCAATGTTTTTTTTTTTTTTGAACAGGCATACTTTGAGAATGATCACTGGGTACGATATTTCTTACACACGGGTCACCTGACCATCGCCGGATGCAAGATGTCCAAATCTCTGAAGAACTTTATCACTATCAAAGATGCCCTGGCCAAACATACGGGTAATTACATTACGACTATATTATTTAACTATAAGTATCGCTCTTACATATTTAGACATCTGCATATGGGTCAAAGGCTTGATGCCCTTTTTTAATGAAATTATTTGATTTAAAAATGTATTTGAATTATTTTAAATAAACTGTATGTTTTCAATATTAAAATTACTTAAAGATTGCTATTGTTGTTATTCTTTGAAGGGTTTAAAAAAAGAACTCCTTAAGACCCTCAAGAGTGTGTCTCAATGTCTTTGTAATACTTGAGAAATATCACACACATTGTCCTTTTAAATAAAAGGACATGTTTCATTCAAGCCAAATTGAGTAAGTAACGTCTTGTGTTTTCAAGGTGCAAGGAAGGATTTTTTTTACTAGGTGGATATACTACTTAGTCGTCTTTTCATCATTGTTGCAAAGATATCAAGACCTTGGCACATAAAATATTTTTATCATTCCTTTTCTCAAACATCCTTGTTTTCTGTGGTGTACATACAGTACTGTGCAAAAGTCTTAGGCCACTTACTCGGTCGGTTACTTCTATCTTTTGCGGTAACGAAATATCAGTTTACATTTCCAAACATTATTTTTGTCATTAATTGTAATAATGCAGTGAGATTATTGTCTGCACAAC
>JAUMHR010000052.1:10672351-10705621 GCA_032361145.1 Enteromius fasciolatus | reverse complement strand
CCTATTTCTTTATATTTGCTTGGCGAAATTGCTTGATTTTCATCATACATTTCACACAATTATATACCACATTCCTTGTTGCACTTTTACAGAGTTTATTATTTGTTAAAAATGAGCTTCCCCTATTTGACAGACCAGTAGCCGCCACTGATATACACGCACATATATATATTTCTTTTTTTTAATGCAATTTCAGCAGCCAGTCTTCAGTGTCACATGATCCTTCAGAAATTATTCTAATATGCCAATGCTTGGTGCTCAAGTAACATTTATAATTATTTTCACTGTTGAAAACATTTGTGCTGCTTAATATTTTTGTAAACCACGATGCATTCTTTTAGATTCATTGATGAAACCGACCAGTTATTTGAAACAGATTTTTTGTAAAAATGTCAAAATCACTTTTAATCAATTTAATGAGTCCTAAATCTTACTGAATCTAAACTTTAGTGTATATTGCCAAAAGTTTAGGATTGTGTTTTCATTGTCTGTAGTGGCGTAATGGTACAGATTTATTTTATGAAAACAAGAAAGGATGTCGCAGAATCTGTTGAATTAAAATAGTCTCTTTTCCCGAAAAGAGGAAGCCATCTGCTGAAGGCTGATTTGAATTTTTCAAATGAACGAAATTTGTCTCTGTGTGTGCTAAAGGACAGAATTAACTTTCTCATCTTATTACGGCAGTCCTGTGGACTATACAGTATGACAGACAAAAGAATTCATGCCCACCGGTGTGACCCAGTGCTGTATTTGCTGAGCTCATGTTTCTGCTGCTGAATAATGAGTCCCATGACTCGTCACTTACTGAATGAGACTGAATGACTGGCGCATCTCTCTTTCTTTCTTTTTGTGCCCATTTTTGGTCTGCAAGCATATGCAGGAAGTTAAAAATGAGCATTACAGCATACAAATTACAAATTCCCCCAAGACGCGTTTAAAAATAGCCATGGACAATTAATCTAAGAGGACTGAGTGTACAGTGTACAATTAGAGTGTGTTCCCAGGGCTTTCATCGCCTGTAGACGAGCAGGGATATTTCCTTTAAGGTGGAAAGCCTATAAACTTGCAAGACAAAGGAATGAGAACCACATGGCAGGCTTAAGCTCCTGTAAGAACTCTTGGAGCCAACATGAGAAGTTTTTCTGCATGTATGGTGAGGCTCTCACGATAGGATAAAGTGACATTAAAGGTGTGTAGTTGCGCTGCTGTGTGATGTAATGGACCTCTTACTGCTTACCCAAGCTTCCTTTAATGCACCACAGCTGTGGCTGCTCAGAATGGCAAAACTGACATTGGTAATAGAAGAAATACTGAAAAATAAACCAGCTTCTTCTGTCATCATACGCCAAACCACATACATCTTTATGCGTATGGCCCTTCCAAAGGCAAAGGGCAGGCGGAAAGAAGAAAGTAGAGGGTAAAGCCACTGAAGAAAATGAAGTACAACCAGCGTTACGACACAGGATTAATGAATTACATTTTTATTTAACTTGATTTTATTGAATTATTGGCTATATGTACAAATACTGTATGCACGCTGCTTTTGTTTTACTAATTAATTTTATATTCCATTCATCACGTAATCCTGAACTATGGTTTCCACAAAAATATGAAGCAGCACTGCTTTTGAGCTTTGATAATTAGAAATGTTTTTTTAGCTCCATATCTTAAAACTTTAATAGCTGCTGACAATTCTTCTTTGCCATCCCATTAGTTCATTATATCTTTACATACAGTTCTGTGCAAAATTCTTAGGCCCACTAGTTTTTTCACCAACAAAAAATAGTTTTAAGTCAGTTATTTCTATCTTTTGCGGTAGCGTGTCAGTTGGAAATATCAGTTTACATTTCCAAACATTATTTTTGTCATTAATTGTAATAATGCAGTGAGATTATTGTCTGCACAACAGCCAGTGCTCCACACAGAGATCTGATCTGATCATCATCCAGTCTGTCTGAAGTAACAGAACAAACTGAGACAGACTCAATCCAGAAGAACTGGCCAAGATGCTTCAAAAAACCTACTTGCAGAGCTACAGTACTGTTCAAGGTTTTAGACACTCGTGTAAAAATGCTGTAAAATGAGGATGCTTTTAAAAATAATGCCATAAATAGATTTCTTTTTTTCAATTAACTTCTATTAACTACATCAAATAAACATTCGGTAATACGGCATTCGGTAAAACAGCTTCTGTTTCGAGGTTTTTTTGAAGCATCTTGGAGACGTTTCAACAGTTCTTCTGGATCGAGTCTGTCTCAGTTTGTTCTGTTACTTCAGGTCATTCCAGACAGACTGGATGATGATCAGATCAGATCTCTGTGTGGAGCACTGGCTGTTGTGCACACAATAATCTTACTGCATTATTACAATTAATGACAAAAAATAATGTTTGGAAATGCTTTTGCACAGTACTGTATATTTGTTTTTGTGTGGTCATTTATTCTGCCATGCACATTTATTAACTAAAAAAAAGAGGTTTTGACATTGTGCTTTAATGTGCAATTGTGCTTTATTTCCTTTTAGCAAGACAGCTTCGTTTGGCCTTTCTGATGCATTCGTGGAAAGACACATTGGACTATTCCAACAACACAATGGAGTCAGCCATCCAGTATGAGAAATTCATAAATGTGAGTAAAAAACCAGGAAGAGGCAGCGGGGGAGAAAAGTACCCAAAATTCACAGTCTTTCCAAATTTAATATCTGCCACTTATCAGCATACAGAATTCTCATGAGTGCACGATAGGCTTATCTAGATTCCTTCAAGAACCCAGAAGGTCGGAGAAAAGCATGTCCTTCAGGGCACATTAATTCTGTCTTGCGCTTCTTTCCACCTATCAATTACTCTGTCACCATGGAATATAACATGGGCAGAGTTCCAAATTTGCCTGAAACACACAGGCAGCCATTAGCATGGGAAATATGTGAAGGTTACCTATGACTGACCTACACGCTATATTTTTTTTTTAGACCAGCCTTACACAAACTTGAGGTTAGGATCTTAATGGGACACAGTATTTTTCTCTCTACCCCAGTGCACCTCCAAAGGCTGTACTTGAGTAAAAATGGAGACGGCTTACGAGACGGTGATGCAATAATGGTGCAATTCCCTCAGAAGAATTTGGCAGAAATATAACGGAAGATGAATAGAGGTTCTGAGGTCCCAAATTAGAAGTAAAAGCTGTAAATATTCAAACAAACTACATTAAAAAGCTGAGAGTAGTGTTGGTGTATGTTGCACACGTAGCTAATACAAAAACAGTATTTTAAACTGTATATTTTTATATTTTCCAAACACTTATATTTATGAACTATGCTAAAATGTATTTATGATCATGCAGACACAAGTTAACTACCCTTGATGCAATAGTAATTTGCTGTTTTTTTAAAATATATATATTATGTACGTTGTTGTGTATTGTCTTAATATGTTAAAAATTTAATTCAACAATTTCAAGGGACATGCTCAATAAAAATACAACAACATCTGGGGGTGGTTGCTTATTAAAGCAGAATATATATCGTCAAGTTTCCGGGTCGATAAGATTTTTCTTCTAAAAAGTAATAAATAAATTTGTTCAGCAAGGATGCAATAAGTTGATCAAAAAGAGGACTTTTTAAATGATTACTTTTTCAAACGAATGCTGTTCCTTTGAAATATTCTTGGCCTGAAAAAAGGTTAAATGGTAAAAACTTACCAACTCTAAATACTCTTTTAGGAGAGCAAATGAAAAAGTCCTTCATGACTATTATGTTTGCTGATCCAGTTTTGTTTCCACAGGAGTTCTTCCTAAATGTTAAAGATATTCTGAGGAACCCAACAGACATCACTGGCCAGTTTGAGAAATGGGAAGCTGAGGAAATCGAACTAAACAAAAGGTGACACATATTTCCTTAAGACTACATTGTCTGTCTCCTAAAAATAAAGCTTTATCGCTCATTACAGTCATTTGTGTGTTTGTGTAGCTTCAATGAGAAGAAAACATCAGTTCATGAGGCGCTGTGTGACAACATAGACACTCGTTCGGCTTTGGAAGAGATGAGGGCTCTTGTTGGTCAGAGTAACACCTACATGGCTGCCAGAAGGAGTGCAAAACTACCACCTAATCGCATGCTGCTGCAGAGCATTGCCCAGTACTTGACCGACATGCTTAAGGTAGCAAGACAAAAAAAGTAGCTATATACAGCTTGACGTTGGACATAATTAATACCTGGATGATTATCTCTAACATTCTTGAGATTTTGAGACAGAAACTGAAACACTGAAGCGCTTGCTGAAACTCTTTTCTGCTTTGACAGACTTTTGGAGCGATTGAAGGCGCTGAGCCCATTGGCTTCCCTGTTGGAGGAAACGGAGAGAATGCTGATGTAAGCAACACCGCTCAGATCATGTTTGATTCATCAAAGGTTTCCTTATAATTTCTGTTACAAAGCCAGAGTTGTGAAGACACGTCATTAAAGATTCAATATTATAATGCTTTTTTGTGGATTGTTGTCCACCGTCATTAAACTCTTCTTAATCTTTTAATTTCTGTTTCAGCTCGAGAGCACAGTCATGCCCTATTTGTCAGTGCTGTCGGATTTCAGGGAAGAAGTCAGAAAAATTGCAAGAGAGAAGAAAGGTAGATCTCTCGGGATGTTTAGTTTATTAATATTTTACAGCAAAGACCTACAATGTGTACTGTGTCATGTAGTTTGTTCTAATTTATTTCTTTCCTTTTTTTATGGGTATTGTTGTAGCAGTACCTCCAGCAGACATCTGCATACAATACGGATTGTGCTTTTTACGCACAAAAGAGAATTCATTAGGGAAATGTGTTTGTTTTCCAGTGACAGAATTGCTGCGGCTGTGTGACGAATTGCGTGATGATACTTTACCTGAACTGGGTGTCCGACTGGAGGATCGTGATGGTAAATGAAAGATACAGAGATTTTATTAAACCCTGAATGTCATGGAAAATGACTTTAGTTTTTTGCTGTTTTTTGTTTCTTAAGGACTTCCCACGTCTGTGAAATTGGTGGACAAAGAAACACTTCTGAAGGAGAGAGAAGAAAAGAAAAAGGTAATTGCAGAATCCATCTACATGGCAGTATACTGTGATATCTCTACTTGATTTATTTGATGTCAGTGGTGTAGATTTTGTATCTCGTTTCACATATAGTACTGCAAGAGATGTGCTGGTCTGCAGTACACCTTATGAAGTTAAAATTAGTCATTAATCAGATCAGAATTATCTCTCCAGCAGGGTAAGGTGATCCGTTCCTTTTGTCAATGGAAAAAAGTTTCTTAGCATATCAGGCGTCACAAAAGAAATGATTCAAATGCAAACCAGGTCATGAAAAATGTATTTAGGCCTTTCGAGCTTGTCAGTGTAAATGATGCTCTTTAGAGTGAATTGTAAAGAATCAAGTTGCACCGGTTTATTGTTGTACCTTCTTTAAATTACTCCTTTGAGCCTCGTATGCACGCTTACTGCTCCGAATGATCCACCTGAGATGCTCACAGCAAATAGTGTTTCTAAAAATAAGGAGACTTGTCTGTTGGTTTATAGGTTTAGGGTCTGTAAAAAGATTTTAAAATGCTTATTTTGCATTTATTTAAACAAATTTAAAGTAAAACAGCAATATTATGAAATATAAGTTTTAAAATAATCTATTCTATTTTTATGTATTTAATATGTAATTTATTCCTTTCATGGAAAAGATAAGTACAGTAAGTTGATGCTGTTTTTTTGGAAAGCATGATGGGTTTTATTCTGGATTTTTGGAATAAAAAAAAGACATGCATTTATTTGAAATGGAAATCTTTTGTAAAATTTGTAAGTCTTTTAACTGTCATTTTTGATCAATTTCATGCATCCTTGTTGAATACAAGTATTAAATTCTTTTTTTATGTTACATTAAAAGATCCTTGTTGTTATTATTTATTTTGCTATTTCATGTTAATGTAAATTTACAATTTTTGTTTATTCTTTAATGTTTCAAGATGGAAGATGAAAAGAAAAAGAAAAAGGAGGAGGCTGCAAGGAAGAAACAAGAACAAGAGGTGATTAGAAGAATGGCATCCCTAACACATTTATTATTTAGTCACTCTTTATATGAAAAGCCTCTCATGTCTATAAATAGTTTTACTTTTAAACACATTGAGAGTATATTCTTGTTAGAGCTTCATTATTATTTGTACTATAGATATTTGTGTATTGTATGTTTATAGATGGCAAAGTTGGCAAAAATGAAGGTTAAACCCAGTGAAATGTTCCGGTCAGAAACCGACAAGTACTCCACCTTTGATGAAACGGTAATGCAAACCATTCAGTCTTCTTCTTTCATATGATGTACTCTTTTATGTCACACTACTGTATGTTGGATCCATTTCAAGGTGATCATTGGTCTATAGGGGATGGATGAGACCTTATGAATTTTTAATCATTTGGTCACATTTATTCAGAAATGCTAACATGTCTGTTCTTTGCTTACACAGGGCTTCCCAACTCATAATGCTGAGGGATTGGAGCTCAGTAAGGGACAGACCAAAAAGCTTCGCAAGCTTTACGAGGCTCAGGAGAAGCTGTATAATGAATACCTCCAGGCGACCCAGAACGGGAGCTGAGAACATGTGTTAAGTCTGATGTGATCTGCCATCCACTCGTACTGTCTGTTGTGAACTTGTCTTGTGTATGCGAAAAGGCAGCAAAACTTAAAGACCTCATCTGTGAGTTTTGGCTCTTAACTTTGGCAAGGTTTTGCCAAATCCTTCTGGTTATGGTTGGAAGGTCATTGTTTTTTGATGCTCCGCAATAATGACTTTGAGGGATATTTTATGAGTATGATATTAAGGGTATATTATGTGCTATTTGCACACATAGAACAAAGATGCAAGTATATCAGAACTTTTCTAATGTGGGTTTGGTGGTTTATATGAAGTATGCAGGAAATATTAAGCCGTTATTGTGGAAATGGATCAAACATTTAGTGTTTTCATTATTGATATAAAGTCTGGCTGGTCAAAGAGGCGTTTTCTCCAAAACACTGTTTACACATCAGCTATTATTAAATGTGATTCATATGATATGAATCAAAATATCTGATACAGGAACGAAGGGACTTCAGGTTTGTAGGTTTACGACAAATGGAAAAACAGAGGCATACATAGGAGCACCAATTATTGTTAGTATTAACCTACTCTTTATAAGAACATGAAATACCAAAATAAAAAAGTTTTGAATAATGTGTGATGCTCGTTTATTTCTAACTTATTTCTGCCACAAAGGTTGCCACAAAGAAAAATGTTGTTCTTATAGTTGTAGGCCTAGTAATACTGTGAAACCAACTAAATATATTTAGTTCAGAAAAGCTTTGTGAATTTATCGAACAGAATAATTGTTTTTTTATGAATCGTATGGAATCGATAGAAATGAGTGAACCGAGACTGTCTCGGTCCAATTCGCACAATGTAACTTTTAATAACGCATGCTTGTAATGTATTATTAACACATGCAGTATATTTTAAAGAGATACAATTATTTTTGTATAATTGCCAATAATTTGTCTTATTCGATGTTGCAATCAATTAAAATAGCCTAAACCACTTTACTGGAATGTTTTAGGGGATTATCCCCCAGTTTCACAGACAAGGCTTAAGCTAGTCCCAGACTAAATTGCATGTTTGAGCTGTCTCAAAATGAAAATATCTTGTTCTGACAAATCTTAAAACATGTCAGTGTCATTGTTCTGTGTTAAGATACACACCTGTAATATTTCCTTATGTCATTTTTGTAAAAGTTGCTTAAATATCTTAATTAAACTAATGCCTAATCCTGGTTTAAGATAAGCCCTGTTTGTGAAATCGGGCCGTAGTATGCTATTTACTTATGTCAGGAACCATATAATAATGCAAGTTCAATAGGGCACAAAAGATTTGCCTATGTTCGAATCATTTCAGAGAATCGGTTCTTTTGAACAACATGTCAAAGAACTGATTCAACCCGGCGAAGTATTTTGACTGAGGCGGAGTACTGTTGGACCAATGCGCTTCATCTATATTGCCGAGTCCATCAGCTGAACAACACCCGCTGATTCGGGTAAGAAAAGCAATCTCCCTAAATAAAATATTACTTTCTGCTTTGCATTTTACCTTAAAATACATATTACTAACGTTAGTATCTACGTCAAGCAGAGTAGATTATTTTTCCGTGGCTCTAAATGTATGATATTAGTGTGATATTTGTGTCAAACATCTCTGTTTTGATAAAGTTGCGAGTGACTAGTACAAATTGTTACAGTTTACAAGCCAGTTAGTAAACTATTACCCTGTAACCTGTTAACCGCGTCAGAAATGGTCCAAGCTCATACCCGCAGAGTGTTTTGTGAAGGTCTGTTAGCCTGCTAGGCTGTGACATTTATACTTCACCCTTCTTCAGTGTTGGTTTGGAGATCTTCCAGTGTCCGCCCTCTGTCGCTGCTATGACCCCCTCCATCACCTGTGCTGAACTGGTGGTTGTGGAGATTATGGGATCTGATTTAATCTGATATGTTCTTGTTGCGGCTAGTTTAGCGTATTAGCCGCTAACCTAGCGAGAATGTGTATCTCTGATGGGCGTCAACATAAACACATCTGTTTTGTAACGTTACCTTTACTTTGAGCTGCTGATTTTTATCTTTGCAGTTTTGCTTAACATTATAAATGTAAACGTATCGATTCTTGAAAATAAGTAATGATTGACCTTCTCACACCAGCATTTAATACGGTGAGCAAAGTTTCCCCCAAAAGAGTAACGTTAAATTCATAAAATATGTATTTGGGTTCTTTTCAAGCGAAGTTTTCAAAATCTTAAGTTACTTGTTGTTATTAGGCTATTGCTATTATTATTTATCCGAATTTCTATTCAAATAAATTTTTATTGTTGATGTATTACTAGATTTATTATAGCAATATAATTACGATTCAGCGGTAACTGTGTGGGGTTTTTTTTGTGATTATCTTTTTATTTCACTTCCACAGGATATATACATTTTGTGTTGTTATACATCAAGTATATAAACATCAAAATTAAAACTATTTACAGTAGCCAAAGCCTTGAAAAATAAATAATACTACTAATAGATGCTAAATAAATAAAATGCAATGCAATTTGTGACATTGTTAAGACCCATTTAAATTTGGGGTATCTGTAAGCTTCATTTTAAAACGCCTGTATGGGGAAAGGTACATTTTCTGTACAAACTTAAAATGGATTAATTGGTGTGCAGGATTCTTTGATGAAAAAAACAAATTGTTCTATACATTGTCTCAGTTCAGTTACATGTCTCTCTCTTTAAGGTCATGATTCCATGATTTTATCACTCCCAGGGGTTTATCACGTTTTGAGATTAACTGTGCATATATTCTAGACACCAGTCCACTACACGATGTTCCTGGATAAATCCACAGACTCAGCGGATGAGCACAGAGGGGAGAGTCCCAGGGAACTCCATGAGCTTTGATAGCTGAGCTTAGTTGCAAGTACAAAAACCAGGAAAATCCATGGAGAAAGTATTTTTCTTTAAGGTCCTGAAATGATTTTAAGCCATTTTGTCCATATAGATCCTGTAGAGTGTAAACTCCTTTAGAGGCCCAACTTGTGCAATAGATTATAATTATGCCATATAGGGGAGCGATCACAAAGTTTAGTAGTGCAGCCCATTTGATTCTGAACATCTGACCAAACCTGCAGAGAGTTACCTATGTGGTCTTACAATTTCTTGTTCTATCTGACGCCAGGGAAGTACAGAGTATTTGTCACACCAACTTGTAAGTGATTTCCACTGAAAGGACCAATAATACAATTTAAAGTCAGGCGGTGCAAGACCACCAGACAATTTCATCCGCTGAAGAGTACTAAGACGGATTCGAGAAAATTAGAGATTCGAGACTGCAGCTCCTCAAAATATTTTACAGGTGGAGCTAAAGGAATCATAAAATTCATTTTTATTATTGAAATTCTACCTTGTAGTGACATTTTGAGATTGGACCATCACTGCATATCTGCAAAGATTTCAGGTTTAGGTTTATCATAATTTATATGTGATATATTCGACAAATTAGTTATTTTTAACCCTAAATATGTAAAAGCTGTGTCATGCCACTGGAAATGAGGAATAGGCGGTAATGAAAAGCATTTTGCAGAGGCATTCAATGGGAAAAGAAGGGATTTATCCCAGTTTATTTTATAGCCAGAGAATTTATTAAACTGGGAGAATACTTTTATTATTTGAGGTAAGGAGGCATGTATGTTAGTAAAGTATAAGAGTATGTCATCTGCATAAAGAGAAAATTGTAACTATGTTTTTTTTATTTGAAAAATAATAATAGTAATTATAATAAAACCAAATCAAATATGAAGCAAACACAACTAACAAAGTCAGTGAAATACTAGTTCTTTCAATAAAAATTATTGAAAAACTGGATTCCACGTGGGTTTTTATGGTTAAAAATGCCTGTCATAATTAATTATGGGGAGCAGTTATTTTCCCTAATACGTTCATTACAGTGCCGTTTTGGTTGTGCAAAGCATCCTCTGTTTTTGATATAAATGCATTTAAAATAAATATGATTTGCAATTTGAAAAGTTAATTAAAAATTAAGAAATAAAAACTGATTGTAAAGTTAATTAACATATGTGATTTTGCCTTTACCAATAGAAAAATAAAAGCTCTTTTAGACAAGCTGAAGTTGTATGTTTTGTGTTTTTCACAGAATATTTGAACTGTGGTATCAAAATGGATGCAGACAATGAAGCCAAAGGTATAGAAACTATGAATTCATGGTACTCTCTTTGACAAGCAACCTTGCATTTTTCACATGAGCTATATCTTGTACAGTCTGTATAGCTTTTGAAATGCGTCACATTTATGAGCTGGCTGAGAACATGATTCTATGTGTTCCTTAGATTGTCTTGTAATTTATCTGTTTTGATTCAGGGTGCTTCTCAAACAAAAGCCAGTATAATGTTTCAGTGTAAAAGTTTCATGAAGCTTCAGCACATCACTGCTACCAAGGATTTAATGGAAAAGATTGTCAAATAGGCTCTTTTGAAAAATGTGTGCAACTCACAAATTTACTAAGAGCAATATCAAAGGTGCTGCTGAATGTGATGCTTTCTTTAAGACGGATGTCTGTTTGTGGAAAGCACTTTTTTTTTTTTTGCCTATTGATTGCATGTTATTTTACAGGTAAGGTGAGCGACCAGGCAATGCAGAACCCACAAACGTTGGCAGCTCTTCAGGACAAAATAGACAGTGTCTCACATAGTGCTTCCATCATGGACAGGTACCAAACTTCAAAAACATTGGGTCATTTTTCGGGTCGTGGAACAGTCAGTGTCACATTTTTATTGTTTATTATCATGAGAAACTATTTCCTAACTGGATATGTCTCATATTTCCTGTGTGGAATTTTAAAACTAGATATAGCGTTTTTATTGTTTCTCATGTTACGTAGAGAGACAAACTTCTCTGTGTAATATATCGTCCGTCTAAAGAGACAGCTCTAGTCAGACCATCTGCCTGTAACTTAAAATCTGTCTGCATGTCAGGTTATAACATAAAAGTCAGTCCTGGTGTGTCAGCTTGACGATGCCCAGAAAGAGGTCACTCACCCGTGAAGGTTAATTCACTCTTTGTATTTGGCTGTATCCGTAGTGGTCATGAAAACGATGACACAAACAACAATATTTGCACAAAACAGCAATAATCCATTTGTGCGTGAATACTGCAAGACCAAACATAAGGCTTGTGGAAAGGGTGCTGGCTAGAGAGACACTTTTATTTTCAAACCAACTAAAACGCATTCAGTGATTGGAGCGCACACTCTATAACAACATCTTTGTGACTCGAGTTATCAGAGGTTAAGCACTTTTTACGATGTGATATGAACAGGGATCTTGTATCTCATGCTCCTACTTCGAACCCATCTGTTGACCCCAGAGAGCAGGGAAATGCACAGGTCCAGCTGTGCAGTACCGGACACCCATCTGCTCACATAATAACTTTCTTCTCTTTCTCTTCCAACTTCTTACCAGCTTACCAAAGTCTGTGAAAAGAAGAGTCAATGCCTTAAAGAATCTCCAGGTTAACAGCACGCACATCGAAGCCAGGTTTTACAAGGAGGTCCATGAGCTGGAGAGAAAGTACAGCGCTCTTTATCAGCCGTTATTTGACAAAGTGAGTTGGGTTTGTGCCTCTGTTTTCACCATTGATAATATCAAGAAATATTTGTTTAGCACCAAATTCAGCTTTGCCATCACAGGAATAAGTAGAATACAGTATGAAATGGAAAACAATTATTTTACTAAAATATGAAGTTTTTTTATTTTTTTGTTTTTATTATTGATCAAATGTTTGTATGTGTAAATGTAAAAAAACACCAAGCAAAAACATGAAAAATGATTGTGGTCTCAGTTGGTGCTTGTAGCTTATGTAGTGTTGACAGACCCACTGAAGATGGGTCCAAGTAGGAAAATGAAAGATGAGGCTGCATTGTGTCTGTCTAAAGCAGACCTTGGATTTTCCGTAAACGGAGCTCTCAGGTTAATGGCGGAGAAAACAAGTGAAGAGAAAATTCGGGGTATTCAGAAGTAATGCACTCTTAAAGAGACTTCATCCAAACCAGGAGAATGCAATAGTCCCTGAAAGAGACAAAAAGTTGAAATCAGTCTGTTGATTCTGCCAAACCTGCACTTCTTTGACAGGGCTGCTACACAAAAGAGAGGTATTTGTGCAAACTAAATAAAATTAAAACTAGTTCAAAACCTCTCAAAAATGGCTGCAGTCATTGCATACTTTGTATATGCTATACTTTGTTTGTTCTTTTTTATTTATATGTTTACCTCTTTAGAATGTAAAAGATCAAGAATTTATTTGATGAATAAGATATGATTGGGATGGAAAAAAAGTAGCGCTTGAAATTCTTGACATGCAGTTAAACATCATTTGTACTGTGGTATCTGTAGGTTTCAGTAAAGCTCCAAAGCACAGAACATCTATTGAGCTTAGTGTTAAAAGCTCCTCTCATTTGACTGTCCAGTAATATGATATTCTTTCACAAGTGAGCTTTTTGTGTGTTTCCAGAGAAGAAACATTGTCTCTGGAGAACTGGAACCCACTGATGAGGAGTGTGAATGGCAGAGTGACCACGAGGAGGAAGCAGCATTAACAGTGAGTATCATCTGTCCACTACGCATTGAAATCAGACAGAAGAGCAGCGGACCTAAGGAAACCTTTCTTTTTCAGGAAGATCTAAAGAAAAAAGCTGCTATAGAGGAAAAGACAGAAGATGCTAATGAGGAGAAGCCCAAAGGAATTCCAGAATTTTGGCTCACCATATTCCGCAGTGTGGACATGTTGAGCGATATGCTGCAGGTGAACCAGCAGAACATTAGATATTCAGCGTAGGCCTTGTCCTCTGTAGCCTTGACTATTATTTATCGTTTACTTTTGCCCTGTAACCTTGTACAGACAATATGCATCTTTATTTTATATGAAAGTGAATACAGTTATATATTTATTAAAATATTATGAATGCAGTTTCATGAAAAGGCAGTGTAATGTTTGAAATGGAAAGAGAACTTGTGCTGTTCATAATGCTCTCTTTCTCAACAGGAGCATGATGAACCAATACTTAAGCATCTTCAAGATATTAAAGTGATATTTTCTGCTCCTGATCAGCCTATGGTGAGGAGAGTATTTGAAGGTTTTACGTTGATTTTGAAAGTGAACCCAGTGAACTGATTTTTTTTATTTTTTTATCGAAGGTCTTGTCATAACTGCTGTACTTATAAATGTATTCCATTATTCCTTTTTTTTTTAAACACAGAGCTTCACATTAGAGTTCCGTTTTGAACCCAATGAATACTTCACCAACACAGTCCTCACAAAAGTATACAAGATGAAATCCGAGCCAGATGCAGAGGATCCTTTTTCATTTGAGGGACCAGAAATCATCGACTGTGAAGGGTGAGCACTTCTCAAACAATACCTGCTCTAATTGTCTGCAGCTTTTTCATTATTCATCTCCTATATTGGTAGGTGTGAAATTGATTGGCACAAAGGCAAAGATGTGACGGTAAAAACGATCAAGAAGAAACAGAAGCATAAAGGCAGAGGGACAGCAAGGGTCATCACCAAACAAGTGCCCAATGACTCCTTTTTCAACTTTTTCAACCCTATTAAAGGTATGTGACGTGACAGATGTGCATGGGAACTTTTGTGAATGCTGATAACAGGAGGATGAGTTACTGTATATTCATTCTTCTATATTAGTCCTCTCATTTAAGTGGTTTTATACTGTAGGTCTTCTCATTTGCATGAAATCACCAATATTTCTTTTCTTTTAGTTTCACCAGATAAAGAGTTGGTGAGTATTTTCTTTCTTTCTTCTGGTTTTAACTCCATTCTAGCTATTTCTTCTGAAAGACACGAGTGGTTAGTAAGTTTAGAGTTGAATGTTTTCAGAGAAGTAGAAATAATCAATTATTTTTTTTCCTGTTCAGATTATCAAAAAAGCTGTGCTCCCTTTCTTTGTGTTCAACAGGATGAGGATTCGGAGTACACTTTAGCCACAGATTTTGAAATCGGTCATTTCTTCAGGGAAAGAATCGTTCCGAGAGCAGTTTTGTATTTCACCGGAGAAGCCCTGGAGGATGATGAAAGTGTATGTACTTTCAAATTACTGTTTCTTGCCTTGTGACATCTATGGTTGCAATTATTTAAAATATACATGAATTTTGCAGTTTGAAGAGGAGGAACTGGATGAGGGTGAAGAGGAAGTGAGTACACTATGAATTTGAACATAAATAAATTGAGAAAGGAGTGTTTGATGAAAATTCTGTGTTTTTTTTATGATGTTATGTACACTAACTGCTTTGTGTGAAACAAGGACCAAGATGAGGAGGATGAAGATGATGAAGAGGAGGGAGATTCCAAGGTCAGTATGTATTTGGATCATTACTTGAACTGAAATTTAAAAAGGAATTAGTTAATTTTCTCCTTATTCAGCGTTCCTCTGTCTCTGTAACTATTGATTTTCTGTCTTTGTTTTTCTTCGGATGAATGTTTGTTATTTGCATGTTTGATGATTAATGACGATTGTGGTTGTTCTCTACCTCCTGTTCTGCCCTAGTGAAAGGCATAAGTCATTCTCACCTCATACATTTCTAGGTAAGAAAGAAATGTCATGAGTCCATTCTAACCTTTGCCTTCACACATCCCTCTCGGCCTCATGCCTCTCCTTTTGTCTGCTCTCCCATGCCCACAGCACCCCTTTGACATTATACTAAGCCATTCATTTCATATCATAAGGCCTTGCCCAAAATCTCAGTACAGTACAGTAACAGAAAAGAGAAGAGCACAGAATTCCGGCTGCTGTATTAGAGAATTTTCGACAAGGTCCTTCCATCCATTTAGCTTAAAGTATCTTGCTTAATAGTTATTGATGGTATTTGGTAGGTCAAGTACTTTTCCAGCTCATATATGTGGCATCCTCTTTTGAATACATAATATTGTGCTATAACTTTACATCCAGCTATTCAAGGGGATGCTACTACACCATCAAGCACTGACTTGTGGTCTACACTGATGTTAGAGCTTGAAGTGCTTGAAGTACCTGGAGTGCTTCAGTACTAGGGTTTCATCACTTCTATCTTATATGAAAGGGATTATATCATGCAGTACCATTCAAATGTTTGGGATCAGTACAAAGGTTTTGATGGAACAAATACTTTTGTTGAACAAGGAATCATTAAACTGATTAAAAGTGAGTGGCTTTTTACAATATCTATTTATTTATTAATATATGTGTGTGTGTGTATCAATTTCATACAGCCTCGCTCCACAAAAGTATTTTTTTCTTAAAAAAATGATAACAATCTTAATTTACTTTTTTAATTGACACTTTCGATCACTGCATAGTTTCTGAATAGTTAAATTAAGCTGCTTTGTAACGTTGTATCATGAAAAGAGCTATACAAATAAACATGAATTGGATATGTTAATATATATATAAGTCTATAAAACTTGTTACTTCTATAAATGATATGTATGCACTTGAGAATAAGTTCTGAGTGCAGGAAAGATGAGTTGAGATTTGGTTTGTCTCGATATGACCCCTTCATGCACAGCAACTGGTTCAGACATAACACATTTTCTTTCGGTGGATCAGACTGTGGTAAAAGATGATTTCTCGCATTTAGTAATAATGATGTATGTGCAGTACAGAAGAGTGGTGATTCACTTCAGATTGCCAACACTTTTATCTTAATTAATGACTGCGTTCACATTGACGTATCCTAGGCCTTTGTAGCACCAACAATGTAAATGTGCTTTCATGAGCCACTCTTCTGTGATGAAGATACATCTCCCTCTCTTTTTCCTGCACTCCTCTTGCAGTAGCAGATACCCTATCAACTTATTGAATAAAACAAATTCTCTTTTTTCCCTTTCCCTATCTTTTATGGGTTTTTTTGTTTGTTTTTTTTCAGACCGGGGATCCTCAGCCTGCAGAGTGCAAACAACAGTAGTTTGGGTCACTCACTCCTGCCACTGTCATACCCCATCAGCTCACCTAGAATCTGCCCTATAGTGCGCCGAGTGATGAGCACACCATCCAACAAAGCAAAACATGATGATGCAGTACATTGGTAAACTAGTTTTTTTTGTTTTGTTTTGTTTTTCTACTCTAAAATTCAATTGCTATACAACAGCACTAGATAAATTGGGCAATTCCAGATTACAATTCCAGGCTTCAGACTGTACATATATACATAAATAAATGTAAAACTATTTTTTAATTCATGATTTAGACATGTACAGACATAATGACTTCAGATATGTCATTGCATAGACGAAAAAAAACCTTGCGGGTTTGAAACGATCTTGCAAGCGTTGTCTTCAGATTCAGACAGGTGAAATTTTAAGCCTGATTAAAATAAATAGGATTGTATTCTAACTTCCTGTGCACATCTAACCTTTGTCAAGGTTGTTTGTATTTAACAAATAGTTTCTCCTCTCATTTTTGAAGTGTTCTGTGTCATGGGCATAACCATTTTTTACGCAGTATATCTATTTATGTATTTTTTTGAACAAAACTGCATGCACTTATTTATTTATGGAATGCGCTAGCTAGCTAGCCAGTCCAACTAATGTATCGGCGATCTCTTGCAGGCATCAGGTAATTGTGTTTAATCATATCCAGCCTCTTTGCAATATAAACATCTTGATTATTTCCATCTTCATTTGACTTTCTCTTGAAGGTCGTAATTTAAAAAAAATGTAATAAATCTCTGAACTCCTCTGCATAAGTATGCTCAGTCGATGTAGTCTCTTTTTTTTTTTTTATGATATAAATGTATTACGGTATACGTTATATCCATAATGCTGGAATTGCTCAATTTGGATAAGTACGTATTCAAAGACGATAGGGCAAAAGTCCACTTCCAATGGTTGCTGAATTCTGAGTGAACTGAAGATGATTACATGTCCTGAAAGTCACATTCTGCGATCACATCTTCGAGATATAACCTCTCATCCCAAAGTTGACTGAATTAATTTATTCAGTGACTTAATCCCATAGGTTACTCAGGGTTTTTTATGCCAAGATGACAGTGTGCGAGTATCCAGCATTGTGAAACTGTCGCTATCTAACCCGCTTCATGTTCTCTTTTGACTTGTAAAAGAAGGAAGGCTTTTGAAATGTGCGTTTTTAGTTATAACTGAGTTATTTATATATCTTTTCCATGTTTATATGATTGTTTTGAACTCTTATGTCTTGGTCTTGTGCTTCTTGGTGGATCCCTGAGAGAATATGTTTTGCTGATGTATGTACTGTACCCAGTTGATTATAGCCCATTTTAGCATTTAAAAATGCTTTTGCTGTACTGCCCAAGCACTTACAAAAAGAATTAAACAAATACTTTTATTGCCAAAAGAGAGTGATCTGATTTCACTTTACCAAAACCTTTACCGTTTTAAAGTGTTTGAGGCCTGCATTCGAAATAATTAGATATCAATGCTAAAGGATGCATGTTATGGTGAAGGAATGTTTCAAGTTCAATACGAGTTGAGCTCAATCAACAGCATTTGTAATTAATTGACACAAAACATAATTCAGCTTTATTATTCGTTTTCTTTCAAACGAACAAGCATTATGATGAAACGCTTGCAGCGGAAGTGATTGGGGCCATTTTGAGGATGTAAAAGCAGAATTGTGAAACACTTCTGTAAGTATTTACATTATTTCCTCTGTTTATGTGAAAGAATCATGTGTATGAAAAGAATCAGTCACCCTTTGCTTCTGGTTAGTGAATGAAAGGATGAAGTCAGCTCCATTTGAGAGGAGAAAAGAAGAGAATGTATGACAGGTCACTAGAAGTTCAAGACCGAATGTTTAATTAAGTTAGAAAAATAATTATTACAATGTCAAATTATGCAGCAGTTTACCATTAAATACCACGTTTATTATGTGATATTTAATTTACAATTAATCTACCTGTTGTGATACAGTAGTTCTATGCTGTTATTGTGAAAAATCACTTTTTTTCAAAGGTATATTTATTTGTTAAAGGAAAACAGCTGAATTATTTTTGATTTAGATTTTTTTACAGTTATAATAATGATCTCAGTATGCTACCTATAACTAAATAATAAATCATACTACATTATTATTATTATGCTAAACTGTCATCTAGTCAGTGTCTGTTGTCTTCAAAAGTTCTGTTCTGTTTGTCATTAGGTGCATTTTGTTCTTATTGTCTGTAGAGGGCTCTGCATCTGTTAACCACTGCATACACTTGATGCCACTTTATTAGGTACACTTGTTCAACTGCTTAACGCAAATATCTTCACATGGCAGCAACTTAATGCATTTAGGCATGCAGAAATGGTTCGAACCGAGCATCAGAATGAGTTGTTGGTGCTGGACAGATCATCACAGTATTTCAGAAACTGCTGTTCTACTGGGATTTTCACATGCAACCATCTCTAGGGTTAACAGAGAATGGTCTGAAAAAGAGAAAATCAAGTGTCAGTTTTGTGGGCTAAAATGCCTTGTTGATGCCAGAGGTCAGAAAATGACAAGGCTGGTAAGCGGATATAAAGGCAACATAACTGAAATAACCACTCGTTAAAACAGGTATTCGGAACAGCAACTCTGAATAAACATCAACACTTAAAGGCAGTTAAAACCTTATGGTTATGCAAAGTAGAAATGTGTAGCTAATAAAGCAGCTGGTGAGTGTATGTTGACCTCTCACACTTTCTTTAGGCAAATAGATTATTTGTAACCCACATGACATCTGTCAATCAGTGTAATATGTACTTTTCAAATCCTCTGTGATCACATCCGCTATTATACTATTATATATATTATATATATTTTAAAGCATGGATGACAGTACTCATGTCTTCTGCGGGACAAAAGGCCAGTTCGACTAAGCAAGACAGTTATCCAGAAGAGGGGAAGGAGTAACATGCCAGTCACTTTCTAATGTCTAGTGAGCAGGAAACTGTTGAAGTCAGCTGATTTCCACCAAGTGAGTTACACACAAGGAGTCAGGAACTCAAATTTTATGTGCCGATTGTCAAGCACTGACATGCAGAGTTATCCTCATTCCCTTTGATATACTGTCACTAAACTGCAGGTGATGACAGTGGGGGCTGTGATTCTCTCGCCTCCAGTGGGACTGAAATCTAAAAAGACCTCATTGCCACAATAAATATACACCATTATTCAAAGTTTTTTTACATTTTTTTTATTCTCTTATGTTTACCAAGGTTTCATTTATTAGATTAAAAACAATAATATTGTAAAATATTGTTACAACTTAAATAGCTGGCTATTTTACTCTGTGTGGACTACATACTCCTTCAGAAATTATAATAATATAATAAGGATTAATCGCATCCAAGATAAGTTTCTGTGTACAAATATAAAAAATATATATGTGTGTGTATTGTGTATATTATGTGTATATAAATACACACACATACAGTATATATTTTGTGTGTACGTATATATATATATATATATATATATATGGTCCCCTTAAATATAAAATATATGCATGCTTGTGTTTGTATTTATGTAGCCTACATAATAAATATACACAGTAAACACTCATTTTATGTAAAAACAAACTTTATTTTCGATCCAATTACAGTGATGAATTGTTTGACTTATAAAAACATATTTCTGGATTCTCTTATGAACAAAAATCAAAAGCTTTTTCTTTTTTTACCACAGACTTTTGTACAGTAGTGCACTTGTTCATCTGTCTGTTTTCATGATAAAGATGAAAAATGTATGTACGGTAACCAACATCCAAATCAAGAAAAATCATTTATAATCTAGTCTATATCTATACTCATGGTTCTTCGGTTAGCATCCGTTAAACCTATTTTCCTGTTTTTCCTCTACTTCTCTTCTTGTGCTCTTTTTTTTTTTTAGGTCCACATTATATAACAACCCTCCTTTACCTCCATCTCATCTCTTCCCTCCTCACTATTTTTCTTCCTGCCACTGTCCTTTCATTCTCCCGTTCTGCCATCCTTCACTTCCCTTAGCCCCCACAATCACCAGTTGATGAATATTCATCAGGTTAAGTCTGACTATGCTCTTCACAGATCTTGTTAGGAGCAGTATGTTAATGACATTCAGCAAAGACTCCAAATGTAGATAAGTGTACTCTGGGAAAAGGTTTCCCTCCCGCTGGCTAACAACGCTTTCATTTATGAGTCATTCAAGATGGCACGGTGGTCAGCCGCATTGGCCAGATCCTGCTGCTGTCCCACTACTATCAGCCACTCCCACTCTGCTATTGTCTCCTTACGGTCTACACTTATTCTCACTTTGTTCTTAAATGCAACGTTGGTAGTTGGTCTTCTGTGTCTGAATGCCAATGTGATCAGAATGTGTAATGAATGAGAAGAGATCTCTCACTCTAATAGGTTAACTCACACGAGTTCATAAATAAATGAATGACAAGCCAATTCTCAATAGACATATACTTTAAAATACTCCTCCATGTGCTTTTAATTTGAGGATTCTCAGTTGCTCTTTCTTCAGGTTGCATCTTTAGGCCAATAGGCAGCAACAAATAATTGCACTTATAAGCAACTCTTCCAAAAAGTTGTTTTGTTCCAAATATTAACAGGTCTGATTTCTGAAATCAGACCAGACACGACTGAGTGAGTGATTTCTCACATTAACTACATTGTCTATTGTCAATAATATTGGGTCTTTCACTTGGTCCTATTGCAAACTTGGTTTTAAAATGGTGTTTCTTTACAAAGTGACATCAAGTACTGGACTGCCATGCATTATACTTATTCGATCGTTTTGCCAATTCTCCACATTAATCTTCTCAAGTATGCAAAGGTATGAATTTTTAAGTGTGACTTTTTAGTACAGTAAATATTGTGTAATGTACCCTAAGTGGGGAAATCTTTTGCCTTCAAGTAAATTTCCCAAACAATTCCCAAAGAAGTTATTGCATTTGCCCAAAATGGCCAATAACAATGTTAAATGTGACTGCACATATATTTTTTTATACAGTATTTGAGTTATTTTGTTAATTTTTGCTCAGTGAGCAACAATAGTTTCTAAGGAATCCACTGCAGAATTAACCAATGCGTTTTCAAGAGTTTTGTTCTAAATTAACCAATAAAGTCAATCAATAGAAATCAGACAGTTCAGTGATTCTCAACTGCAAGGTTCTAGAAACTGAAAGTGTCCATGCGTTAAATGAACTAATTTGATATAACTATTATATCAGAGGGGGAAACAAAACAAAAAAAAATATATATATAGGGGAAGAAATATGTTGTGGTTTAGATCCCAATTTTGAGCATAAGTTCCATTATTTTAATATTTTAATAAAGGAAATTTTGAAATACTTTTTAGTTTACATTTAAGTCGTTCTGATGCAGCTTGGAAGTTTGCTGAGAACTAGTCTCCATCATCTATCAGTGTAACAGAAACCTGATGATAATCAGTTTAATACAAACACAAACAGTGAAAAGTCACAGTATTTTGGACCAACCAATCAGATTTGAGAACCGACACTTATGTAAGGTGAAGTATTCATTGTTTCTTGGAAAGCGTTTCCCATAAACTTCAAATACGTTTCAACTTCTGAATGAGGAAGCGTTAGCAGAAATGATAAGAAATTGTTCCCAGTGGGAAAAAACAAGCAGGGAGAGAGTGGGATATCATTCAATCATATTTTTAGTCACAACAAGTTGAAAAAAACTTTTTATAGGAGTCCAGGAAAAGAAACCAAGCAAATTCAGACCTTCAATGTATTGTGGAGAGATTTCCATAGACTTCAGGCTGCTGTCTGGGTGCCTCCCCATTCTTATATAGTAGTAGCCCACATACCTCTCTACTCTCTCTCTGGGCCGCATGCCAGCGTATCCAAGTGGCACTGCACCACCAATTGTACCACTGAGCTTTTTGTCCTGTGCCTATGTGCCACTCCTGAGTCTCAGTAGCCATGGTGACATGCGGTCTTTGCCAAGCATATATTTGGTGCCCTTACAATGGCAGAAGAGCAGAGTAGTAACTGGGCAGGGCAGTTATTTACAACACAGTCATATCTGGTGATCGGCTCGGCTGTCATGAGTGTGGAGTAGAGGCGGCGTTCGGATTTATATGCAAGCTGTTTATTTAGAACACGGAGCAGAAACAAACAATCAAGGTCATCACCGGTGAACAACGATATCAGAGGCAGAGCGAAAGAGTGGTCCGTGCGTGAGTCAAGCGAGGAGTAGACAGAATCCAGGGGGCATGACAAGAGCGATAGTCCAAGGCAAGCGGGGTCGATACCAGGAAATCCAAAGACACAGAAAACATGGGACACGGGGAAAACTCAGTAATACTCTACAAAACACTATGTGACAACAAACGATGAATAGCGACTTTACAGAGACAAGAGGGGATATAAATACACAGAATCATTAGACGACTGGGTGGAGACTAGAGTGAACAACCATTACAACGAATGAGTGGGCGGAGACATGAATGAGTAACCGTGACAACGTATTGGATGGGCGGAGACATGAGTCCAGGAATGAAAACAGATACAAAACACAGAGTTCATGGGTTGCCCTAATGGGTCAGAAAAACTAGAAGTGAGATTTTTGTCTCCGTCCTTTGAATAAAATTGAAATCTGACTGAAAAATAAAAAAAAAATGTATTATCTTTACCTAAAAGTGCATGTATTAATTTGTTGCACCTAGAACCGTTCATGTCAGTGGTGAATGTTTCTAAAGGGAAAAGTCTTCTTACAGTTGACTTGTGCCTATGCATGGCAAAAGGTAATTTGCTTTGTTTTTTTTGTTTTTTTTCTTCTCTAAGCAACACTTTTCTACAGCTTTTTCATTTCAGATGCCATCCTTTCACTCTTAAAAAATACTGTATTGATTTTCTCATTCAGATCTTTAGTTAAACAGTTCAATGATTAATACACACAGGAACAAAATGCTTCTACAATGCCTCGGCTTTAAAATCTGGCATGTATGGTTTCAAGGATGAAAAGTTCACCTCGTCCTGCAGTGAATAGGATCACTCAGATTGAAATCAAGCTTAGGGCACTTCCTCTGACTTCTTCAGAGACGTATGATCACTTTCTTTCATGCCGCATCTCTTAGAGTGAGACCTATAATATATAGTATAATTCTTAATTAGTTTAACAAGTACTGTATGTACTTTTATTCAATTCACAGTAAAGAAACCGAGGCCTTGCTTTACAGGAACTTTTAGTCGTGTGAGAAAGTAACAGTAAATGAGGATTGTCAACTCATATGAGCAGATGTTTGAGTTCTCAAAACAGCATAATTGTGTTTCGGGGTGTTTCTTTGTGTCTGTTACAAGTGCATATAATCTTTCTTTTCGTTTATTTTTGTTTTGAAGTGAAAGCAGCACACCCTAAAAACAACACGCACACAGTCACTCCATTATGCCAAGACAAAAGTGCCTTTGATGTGGTGGAAGCGGAGCAATCTAGAGTCATAAGAGCACAGAGAGAAAGGAGATATTTACTGAGTGAACACACTGCTTACAGGAGCAGTGCTGTTTGGAGAGAGATGGCAGCTGCAGGAGGGACATCCCTGTTGTTTGATCTGTTCCAGTCCCTCTGAGGTTTGGATACGTTACCCCCAGGAAGCCCATCGGTTTGCAGTTGGGAGAGATAAAATATCTCGGCCCATTCCGAACATGATTGGCCCAAGGCAGAATCCCCATACATACACTATGAAATATTAAAGTCTGTATCGTAAGACCTATTTTCTTGAGTAATGAGTAAATGCTTATATAATAATCTCCTGTGGTTTTTCTCTAATCTGTTCTGTAAATACAGTGGACCTCAAAATGTTGCCATCTGGTATATATGATGCAATTGTTTACACCTGATATCTTTCAGAGTTTGTTTTGTAGTTTCATGATGAGTATAAAGGTATAGGTAAAGGTATAAACCTTTAAAAGAAAGAGATTAGGTTATTAGAGAGTTTATTAAAGTGTTCTTCAAGCTGGTTCTTGTACTCCTAAAAATTCAGGTTCCAAAAGTGGATAGTTTAGCGATGCAAGAGAAGAAATGTTTGACGTTTCCAACACTCTTACATATAAAGGTTCTTAATTGGCATCTGTGTTTCCAACCTTTAAAAGTATAGTTCACCCCAAAATTACAAAAATAAAAATTAATTATTCAACCTTGTGTTGCTCCAAACGCTCAAGACCATTATCATCTTTGGAACACAAATTAAGTTATTAGGAGCTTTTAAAGAAATTAGGAGCTCTCTGGCCCTTTCATAGACAGCAATGCAACTGACTATTCAAAGCCTAGAATGGGAGAACGTCGACAAAATAGTCCATCTTGTGCAACACGTCTTGTTCTTAAAATTTCCACTTTTAGTGTTAATAAGACTTTTAATAAACTAAAGAATAAAGTAAATTACACAATAAAGTGAATGAAAATAGATGGAAACCCATTTAACTTACAAAGAGTTGATACACACCGTCAGATATATGAGTTGTTTACCTTGGGTCTGTCCCCTGTGAGCCTGTGTTTGAGCTGACCCTAGTTAGCTCTTTGTGTTCAGAGACAGAAAGGGTCCCATGCACATGGCTGTGTCAGTGGCCAGGCGGAGTGGGATCCTCCGCCTGTAGGAGCAAGGATGCACATGTGATCTCTCGCCCCTCAGACGCCAGGAGAGAAGAATACTCTCTCAGCCCATTTGAAGGTCATGGCAGAGGGTCCTGCAACCCCAACTGTGTGTGTGTGTGTGTGTGTGTTGCACACTAGTCTATGACTTGCATATCAATGAACAAGTAAATGTTATTGAGTGTTACTGATATTGTTATGCATACACATTTTATTACCTTTAAGATCAGTACTACTTAAGTTGAATGAGATAGTGTGCTAAAGCAATATATCAGCGCATCAAATTAAACAATAATGGTCTTTTTCCATTAGTGCTCCTGGCGAAATACGAAGCTCCAAATTAGTCGTTGTATGTCTATTTAGAATGATGTGTCGTGTTTTTGGCGCAGCGCGTTCGCAGGTTACAGGAAACTCGCGTGTACACGGAAAGGGGGTGTGTGAGGATACTGGCAGCATTTCATGCAGCTCCAGTGGACACCTAAAGCGGGACTCACTGGTGTGTGTGTGTGTGTGTGTAAAGAGAGCTAACACACACACTCACACACTTAACATTTGGACACAACATGGCGATGAGGCGCCGAGAGACACGACGGCTCTTCCCCGACTAACACAACCACGTTATGTTTATAGGTGGGGGAAGCGCGCGACAGGGAAATACGTACAATTACGCGCAACTAATTAAACCTGAAGAGATTTTTCCCGAATTCCATTATATGCATGTAGCTGTAGCGGTCATATAAAGCACACACTGCTTTACCCCCGCTGCTGGAAACCAAACGCTCTACATGGCGGTGGAGAATATCTGGCTCTTCTGTCTACTTTCTCTGGGTTACTGTGGATTATCCGTGCAAGGTAATACAAATTAAATCTAACCCCAGTGTTTTCCCACGCGGTGTCTTTTAAGTTGTGTGTGTCTGGCAGCTTGCATGTTTGTATTTCTTTGTATCTGTCAGGATATGCGAGTGGAGGGGCTGGATAGAGAAATCGTGCACCTTGCTTGTTGCAGCGTTTCGGAGCTTTTACTTTTCACGTTTTCCTTTTTTTATCCTTTACGCAAACAGGCAGTCAATTTACGCTGAAGTAGGCTACTATATTTGTTTGTGGGTTTAACTTTTTGTCACATCCAAACGTGACTTATGTAAACAATAGCATGCATTCAGTATTTAAGTTTATTTAAATGTAATAGTGGAAATATAATGAAACTATATATAAAAAAACCCTAATAAATAAATGGATAAAATAAATGAGGCACATAAAGCAAGGCAGTGTTTGCTCAAAGGGGCGGATTTGTTGTAGGGGGGCTCTAGTTTGGGAATGTACAGGTTGATAGTCATCTTTACTTATAAGTAACATTTAGTGGGCTTAAACTTATTGATAGACATTAAAGGGGTCTGTGTGACTGCCTTAATTACATTTACAGCCCCACGATGGGGATATGTTCTTAAAAAGTCAATGTTAGCAGGTTTACACTTAGCCTAAACGTTGCAAGCAACTCACATTTGCTCCGATTGTCCTATGACACTAAAACTTGAAAAAATGTCTAGCTTTAAAACGGTCATTTATTAAAGGAACAACAGGCCTATTCATCTTGAAATGAATGACGTTGAAAAATAGTGACACACTTGCACAGATTGTTACGCTGAATTGGGATGGAAACATTACAATCTAGGGTAAGTAAATACACACATAAGTAAAGGTTAACGATGACAAGCTTAAACAAAAGTAGTTGTTTTCACAGAGTTGGACAGGTCAGTTGGGGGAAAAAACAGTGTTTTTTATGCTTCTTTTGTTAGCCCAAGTGTATTTACACTTTTTGTCTGTGAACTACTAACCATAATAATCCATAAAATACATATTTTAATTTCCTGGTTCACATTTCCTTAGTGTTCCAAAACGGCAACAAATATGTTAATATATATTATATATATGTGATGCCTTGGTCGCCCACTAGAGGAACCTGGTTGAAATACCCCCACCACCCGAAATGTACCCCTATGAAAGGCATAGTGTAAATAGCACCCTTTTTAAAACGATGACTTGGGTGACCGGAAAATTACTGGCAGCAGTGTTATGATTTTGATTCTGGCTTGTTCTGACATTTACATCAAATCATTATTACCTTAAACAAGACTTTCTGTGTACAATTCCCACACTTTTGTGTAATCGTATTGGCATATGTTTATCTGACTGGATGGCATGTAATGAAATAGAAAAGATCAAAGGCAGCAAGAGTGTGATGTGGCTCGTGAAGGGTAGCGCTGTTCAGAGCAGGAGCCTCGGGCAGGATTCAGTCACAGGCGCTGGAGGAAAAAGGGGTGGGGAGTGGTCAGGGCGACTTATCCAAAGACTATACACCTTATTTAAATAACAAAGGAGAGCACTGAAACACATGGGCACCTCTTGGCATCCAGCGATGCCCTCGTCTCACCGATGTCCGTTGGGAAAAATAAACGGCAACCACATCGGTCAAAACAGAGTGTCATCTTTGAGCTCCGTTAACGATTTTAGTGGCGGTGCTGTAGCGGATGGATTATTTACAGCGGGGCGGGAACTACTAGTGATCAATAGTATTAAAAATGCGTTTCGAGACCGCTGTTGCAAAGCTGAAGGATGGATCTGCTTTTTGTTTACTTGTTCATTGCTCTTTTTTTCTTTTTCTTTTTAAACAACTTGTGTTTCTGAGAATCTTTTTAACAGGAGTCTTAAATTCAGTTTTCATACAATAAGGATTGTCCTGTATTCCTTCCTGTTAAGATAAATTCATTGTGCTCTGTAAATGTGCATGCTAGTCCTGCAGATTATGCTTGAGTGGTTCATGAAGTAGCTGTCTGTTCTGGCTACTGAGGGTTGTTTTTGCTCCCGTGTCCCATTATTTAAGACCATAGGGGTTAATTCAGAATGACTGGGCTGGGCCATAATGTCAAAAAAGTGTCCCAGTTTACCCCATTTCATCCTAATATTATAATAGAGGAGATGATGCTTTTCCTCTGTTAGAATAATAACCAAGGCACTTAAGTGAAAGCACCCTTCAAGGTTGCTGTTAAATTATTAAGTCTTTGCAATAATGTATCCCCTCTGGTTTGTGTTAGATGAGGATATAATATGGACAGAAACAATAAAATATTAAAAATTGTCTATACATCTTCCTTCACCCACGTTTATTATATAACTGCTGAGATTATTTAGCTACAAAATATCCTCTGACTAGTCATTAATAAACCATTTTAATAGCATTATTAAATATTATCCCTCTATCTAATTTAGTCGTGAATTATCAAATTCAGTCTGCCTAATACGCAACTAGTAGCCTAATAAACAGATTTGGTTATCATTGGCTTCCATTGTACGGACAAAAAAAAGAAGAAAAAAATAAATATATATTATTTTATAATGCAAACAAAGTGATCTTTTAATTGTTACTTTTCTGAAAGGCCCAAAAGTACTCCTGTTGTCTTAACTATTACTAAACACGGTCTTCAGGGTTAAATGAAAAGTTACAGGCGTGCTGTGGGGATGTTAGAATCAAAATGAAATAACGACTTGAGCACCTGTGGTTTATGATAACAAAATAAAATAAATCTGAGATGTTTTGACCGTAATAGATGCTCTGTTATGGACAGGCAGTGATGTGGAGGAGTGCAGTATTTTGACAGGTGTCACCACAAGAGATGCTGTAAGTAAATACAACTATGAGAGACGGTAGAAGTAAGTAGATCTCCTTGTCGTAGAGAGTTAAAGTTTTTGATTTCTCAGGTTGGATTTGAAAACCAAGAACATAACATCCTTGTTTCCTCACTGCTACTATTCCCTCCCAAGATTTGTACCCACAAATTAAGGCTTGGCTTCCCTGGGGCCGTGTGCTGGGTTTACAGAGAGGAAGAGGAATTTTGTGTGTTGTTTTGGTAAGTGATGCTGGAGAATCATGAGGCTGATTTGGGGTGAGCCGTCTCTTTCCTTTTTCTCTCTGGCTATTCAGATTCATAAACAAGGCGCTTTGCTTTTTCCACAGGAAAGATCACATTAAAATATCTGTGAGCTCCTAGTGAATAGATGAGGAGCGCCATGTTGATGCGCTTAAGAGGCTGTGTCTCTCCACTTTAAAAATCCAGTTTGTGTTTTGCTTCCTCATGTAAAGCGTCCCGTCATGTTGTCTAACATTCCAGCCTTCTCCTAGAAAGCCTTTTCCTACAGCTGTCTGCTTTTAAAGATTCACCAAAAAAAAAAAAGAAGCAGCGTGGAGGCCAGAGGGCATGTTTTACAGGGTCTGTCACATGGTCTCACAGGCATGCTGCTCTATCCCCGTGACTCAGAGCTGCAGTGTGTGTGCTCTGTCCTGGGGGGCTCACTATGTTTTGATCACCAAACCAGCACAACACAGCCTGTCTGCAGAACGGAAAGAGTTACTCTTTTGTGCTCCATCGCATTTATTTTCAGCTTCATCACTAGATCTGCTGTGTAATCTTTCTCTAGTACTGCTGCAGCACTTCTGCCATTAACTCCATTAAGCTTCCCTTCATGACCTCATTTTCCCTCTTCTTTAACAAGTCTTAATATTCTTTAATGCCCCTGAGAGGGATGAAGGGATTTTCAATAATTGCACAAACTGTAGACTGAAGCTGATGCTTCTAGTTATAGTAACGTACACTATGTCAAAGCGTTTATACTCTCATGGTTTTGGGTTGTGATGCCTGAGCTGAAGATGTTGTTCAAAGTGAATGATTAAAATGGATTACGGGTGGTAGAATGAAGAAGGTTTTTTAGTTTTAGAGTCTTACTGATTGAAACCTCTATGAATGCAGTGATATTGAAATTCTGGCTGATGCACGTAAACCATTAATTGTTTTGATGATGTGTCTGATTATGTCTGGCGAGTTTTAACTGTTAGCAATTCAACATGTGCTCTTATTCTGCAGTAGCTCTTAAATTTTTGCCATATTTTGTCACTCTCCCTTTGAGTTACTGCTAGATGATGATCTGAATCTTGAAATGTGCCAAAATAGTTAAATATTCATTATCGGCTAATAAATATTTGAAATCAACTTGTACGTTTGGAAAAAATGAAATTAATGATTTCATATGTTGAACATGTGAACTGTTCATTGAAGAAAATGCTTTAAGACACTTTGTAGATGCAAATTAATCTCAGTGCGACTGCTTTTTAATTTTGGCATGAAATTGTGTTCTTTTTCTCGCTTTTGTGTCGTATATCAGCTTGCTCTCGAACTGGAAGAAAATGTAGGACTTTGTTTTGTCCATCGGGAATTGATTGGATCATTGTCGCTTGGTTCAGTAATTGCTTTATCTCCAGTGAATGACAAGTTTCTAGAGGAAAAGGTTAAAACTGATTGATTCATGTTGGGTAATATTATTTCATTTTTTGTGTGTGTATACAGTAGGTGTATATGTGGTTTTTCCAAAGCTGCGAGCATCTGTCTATTTTGCATTTTGCCAGGCTTGCTGGTCGGTGTTGAGGTGAATCATTTTCAGGAGAAGGAAATGTGACTCGTACAAGGAAGTTATTCATTATCCTACTTCCTGTCAGTCTTTACCGCTGCAGGTTGTTGACCTTAGGAAAGGTTGACAGATCTCTTCAATGATCTTTGTAATGTACTTAATGTTTTAACTGGTAAGACCTGAAATTGATTCAGTTGTTGTGTAAATATCTGACATACAATATCCATGTTTATATATTCGAACATCCGCAGTAAGAATCCCAAACTGATCTATGGTTCAAACGCATGAAGCTGATGGTGCTTAGTTCTCTGTGTTCTGTGTTGCAATGGCTATTTGAGTTCAGCATTTGTACACATGGACTCCAGGGATACTGTGACCTGGATAACAGCTGTCAAAATCTATCAGCATGTGTCTCGACCAGAGATAGAACAGAACTCAGATGGGTCAAAGGGAGATAAAAAGATGGACAAAGGGAGGGACTGGATGGGTCAATGGGAGATTAGAAAGGTTTAATGAGGAATTGGAATAATTAGCAATACCCATTTAAATTATAATTTAAGGAACAGGATGTCTTTCTTGAAGGGATAGTTCATCCAAAAATGATAATTGTCAACATTTACTCATCTTTATGTTGTTTCAAACTTGAGCGACATCTGTTCTGCTTTTTCTTCCATGGAAGTCAGCGGTCACCAAATCTTTGCATAAAACATTGTTCAAGATTCTGGAGTGAGTAAATCATGACAGATTTGATGTTTTTGAGTGAACTATCACTTTAAACATCTGTCATCATAGCAAGCAGGTTTGGGGTGTTTTTTTTTCCAAGTACACACTATGTAGTCAAACTTCAATGCATCACTGCATTCCCTCCTCTATTAGTTGATAATTGACTTGTTTGCTAACATACAGACTACCAAGAACATTCAAACCCTGCCAAGGGCCTCTTAGCCAAGAGCCTGGAGAATATTTTTAACAAAGTTGAACTTTTATTAATGGTCTCTACTGTTTGTAATTGTATTTGATCCAATTCCCTTGCTTTTATTGAACAGCTTGCTGTTAAGTGTAGCCAAAAATGTTTCCCTCACAGTGATCAACATCCACATCAGGGAGAGTTCTAGGATTTCATCCTCAAGGGAACTGAGCCCTCAATGAGAATGTGTAGCAGTCGGCACCACTATATTACTATATAGTTAGTCAAAATTAGCCTGCTGGTGCTTAAAAGGGATAGTTCACCCAAACAATGTTTTGTCACTATCATGTCATTTAGGGTCTTTGTTTATTATTGGAAAACAAATTAAGATATTTTATATAAAAGCTGACAGCTTTCTGATCCTGCATAGACAGCAACACAACTACTATGAACGGGTTAGTTTCTATTTTAGTTTAGAAAAAAAGATTGAAGACCAGACTTTTTAAATTAATACAAATTTGATTTTAAATGAACAATGCAAACAGAAAGAGAAAATCTATGTTACAGCTCTTTATGTGTAGCATACACTTTATTAGAGCCTCAAAAAAACACATGTTAAACTCAAAATGAACAATACACAATTATGTGTATAATACTAACACTGTATAATGAGAACGGACCTTTTTCAGCCGCTCCAGTAATGGATGCAACCCAGAAAACTATTGGATTATTAATAGTTCCAGATATAATCAACAAAACCGATACATTGGTCACTCTTGTGTATTCAGTGGATTCATATGCTTTTAAAAAAGGTGCAGTGGATCCAGGTTATATATATATTCTAAATAAAAAAATAAAGTAATTGTTTTTGTTGTTTTGACCCATGTAACCTAACAATACCAACATTTAAGATAACAAAGAAGTGTCACAGTTTTCAATTCAAAAGTTTTGACACAGCCACAATTAATACTAGCCTGATATAAAAGTTAAAACATCAAGTAAACAGTCAATAATAAAATAAGAGAAATAAACAAACAGCACAAATAAATACAACAAATTCTCTGGGTCTAAGAACCTCCCTGATCTACAGTTGTTTTTTTTCAGCAACTCGCCATCTTTCAAGTAGTATATTTGTCATATTAGCACAACTGATGAAATATAATATATGTATTAGTATCAGTGACGATTTCTTTAAGACTGCAAGGCAAGCTCAGCTTCCCCTATAATGTCACTAGGGCTGCAACTAACGATTATTTTGATAATCGATTAGTTGGGCGATTATTTTTTCGATTAATCGATTAATCAGTGTCACGCTCAGGAAGTACAGACAAGGAGATATCATCAAACGTGTACGTTTATTTGTGAACAAACTTAGGAACCAGTTCATCAGCGATCTCATTCAACAGGTGCAGTGTGGAAGACAGCATAAACTTCAACAGAAAACATTGCTGGTAAGTAATTCAAGCAAATGTGGAACTTTAGTTAATCAAGTAGATGTGATCAAACAGGTAAGTCTCTGGTTAGTATACTCAGTCTTTGATGATCAATGAAATGTCCTTCTTGCAGTGTTGCACAAGCCACCAAACCCCACAATGAAGTGAGCCAGAGAGTCAGACGGGTAGATAGCCGATCAGGAACCGGTGAGGGGTCTAACCTCGAGCTCAGCCATCAACTGAATGGCTGAGCGATCCTATGTAGCCAGTTCATGATGAGAAACAGGTGTT
>JAUMHR010000052.1:10650121-10660397 GCA_032361145.1 Enteromius fasciolatus | reverse complement strand
TCGCAAGCTGGTTGCTGCTTCTGCAGCGGGGCGGAGCATCGCGATGCCGGCTCAGCATCGTGATGTCTATCGGCCATATATCGGCCAACCCTAGTACTGAGTAATATTAATTATTATATGTAGGCTACTTACTATATGGTTAGGATGAGGGTTTGGCTTAGGGTTACTTGCATGTAATTATGCATAATTTATTGTTTTTATAATAGTAAGTGCATGTAATGTGTAACACGGACACCTTAAAATAAAGTTTTAGCATTATTATTTATTTATTTAGGTGGGTTTTACATTAATGCATTGTACGGGGAAAAGCATTCCTTTGATTTATAAACAAATTTGCCTCCAATGTAAAGATCTAAACAACACCACAACCTGAAAATATTACACGATCATTGCTTCCTCATGTCAGACTATGAACAATTATGGCCTGATATTGTGACAATTCTAAAGTCATACAATCTGTAACCACACGCTAATGGCTCATTCTTATTCAATATTATTTTGTGTTTTATTTTTAGCAAGAATGAACGTATAATGAACATCATAATGCAAAAATATACATGGTGAAATCTAGTCCATTTTAATTGTGAAAATATAGCCTAATTAATTCAAGGTATTAAAACAGTAACACATCAAACAAGAAACTAACTAGTGCATGGTTTATGTGTCATTGATTCATGTTTGTCATAACATAACTAAAGTTGATGTGACACGTAACATATATGCTGTTTCTGCTGTCATGTATTCTCTCTCTCTCTCAGTGATTGTGCCGTGCTGCTGAGTAATAGCTGGCACTGTACCTGGGATACACACACAAATGCACCCACACAGACACGTTGCCATCTGAATCTAAATGGTTTGTTGCGTTGGGCTATCAATCAGACCATCTGTCCCTGTCCTCCCAGCCTTCATTAGTGGTTGTGCAGTGCATATGTCACACATCCAGCTGGCACCAACGCATGTTCATACACAGCTCCACCTTTGTCCACCTCGTGCAGTGCTTAGTTCTCAGCCAATAGCTGGCAGGAGTTCCAAGCAGAATTGCTCCATGTGAGTGTGAACTGAAGCCTGATTTAGTGTTTACAAAGTGTGTGTGAGCTGCTGTAATGTCTGTTCTTACCGTTGTTATCAGCAGCATATCTGTCAGATATGTGTTTGGATATATTATTGTTTTATTTTTTGATTATGGCTGAAGATATGGTAATTATTGTCCTTTTAAGCATAAACCTTTTGTTTTGTGGCTTCTAAAATCAGTATGATGTCTGACCTATAAAATGACATTGTAATCTTTTGTTACACTCATAGTGTTGTGTGTACTGTATATGTGATTTAATACAAGATAGAAAGCTATTTGGAAATATATTTTAGTATTTTAATAATAATTTAATGAGAGCATACTTAATTTTCAATATGCACTCAACATATATTCAATATTTATGAATGACGATAAGGACTGATTTTTTACTATTATCCAAACATATGTTTGTAGAAACATTATACTGTTAAATCCATACATAATTCAGGGATTTTTTTTGTGGTCTAGTGCATTTAGTTTGAATAATTCATAATATTTAGTTTTTTTATTGAAGAGCCAGTTATTGGTTTGTGGTGAAGTGGTCTTTGCTTAACTGAAAAGTCCAAATAATTACTTTCAAGGACATTTTACAGTGTCATGTTTTATTTTGCCATATGAATAGACGAAACATTTACTAAAATATACAGTATAACCCTCTATTTACAACACACAATTTAACCTTTGAATTTGTTTTAATGTGTTGATGAGGATCTTTGAAAAATATTGGTCAAATATACTTATGTATTTTAATTATATTTTAATAATTTATTATTAATTAAGCTCTATATTGACGTCATGCAACATTATGCATTATTTTATAGCTTTAGTAACTTTCATTGCTTACATTTTTGTTCAGAAAAGAAAGAAATCGATAGAAAGGCACTTTGCTCATAGTGCACCTAGATAGAGTTTTTTTACGCTGGAATAGAACATTTAATGTTTTCTATAATTTTATATTTGCATAAAATGTGTATTCTTATTTCTGTAAATACATATTGCATTTAAACAATGAATCAATGGTGTTCATAACAACAGATGTGTCATTTGGAATATTATTTTACTTAAAAAAAGTACTTTTGTACTTTTTTTAAGTATAATACTACAAAATCTTTTGAATACCATTAATAATAAAATCTTTGAGCTCTTATTTAAAGGTTAAATTTAGCTATAAATTGGAAAGACATTAAATAAATGTATGAAAGCCTAGAAAGGCTGCTTTGTTAAATGTACATGATGAACAAGAGAATCTAGCTGTCACTGTCGTTTTTATAAAAAATATCTTTTTATGTAGTTATAAATCAAGTTGACACCCGAGGTGCTTTAGTAGATGCTGGATGTTGACAGCGTTGTGCTTTATGTCACACTGATAATGCAGTATGTTGCGTAAAACAATGTGCAGTATTTGTTTAGTCACATCACGAGTGTTTCATGCCTTTGGCCATGCCAGGCTGCTGCAAGTTTCACTGGATGGACCACAGTTCAGACGAAATGTTCTATACTTCCCCTGAGCACTGTCTCCACTTCACAGCAACACATGCAGAGGCGATGATTTACTGTGTGTATTGTGAAAGATGAGGCTGGTGCTGTGCAACTGAGAAGTTTTCACTGTGTACAATATTGGTGTTTGTGGGTAGATCACCTCGTAGATGAATGCACAGTAATTAACAGAGCCAGAATGACTAGAACATTCTTTTTTAGTCTCTTTGCATGGCTAAAAATGCTGCTGAAAAGACTAGCTTTATGATATGTGATAGATGGGCAAGAAGGCAAAATTCAGTCAACATTTTGCCATTATGTCAATATTTACATTGGTAATAGATTAACACAACAGATCAGGTTTTGAATAGTTAGTTTCATTGGTTAGGTATGGTATTATGCCATTTTCCATTGACCTCCTTTTAAAATAGCCATGTTTTGATCAAATAAATAAAACATTCAGGCTAGTAAAATATAAAATGTCATGTTTGTTTTATATGTGTATAGTGCTGTCAACGGTGCTGCATTAACACATGCGATTAATCAAATATTTTTACATGTACATATTTTTTAACGCAAATTAATAATTTTTTAAGGTTTCACCCCAACTTCTTGCCATCATCACAGCAAAGATGGTTGTCTGTGTGATAAGGGTGCAGTGAACCAGTGTTGCCAGGGTCACGGTTTTCCCATATAGTTTGACTATTTTGAAAATTATGTTGCGGGAAAATTTACAGAGCTGTGCATGGTTTGCATTTTTTAGGTTACTTTTATAACAGAATTTGTAATGCCCAAATCGTATAAAGACAAAAAAAAGTGAAAATCCTTTTACTAATGTGTATTAAAATAGGAATGTATATCTGGCAACTTAAGAATGGAGAGAAGGCGGTCATAATATCACTAACAATGTGAGTTTCAGCCAAAGAAGACACGTTAAGGGTTTTACATAGAAAAAATTAACATGACAACAATCACTATAGATAATAAACACATGATTATGATAGGATATGGTTTATCTGTGATTTTCTTGAGACTGCAAAAAGCATATTTATTAAGAAATACTTTTGATAGTAGTTGGGTAAATATTTACTGGAATTGAAGCGATGTGTCTTGGTGAACATTTTATTTTCAGTATTTAGGCTGATAACAGCTGGCGTTTTTCGGGATGTCGAGCTGCTTCTGTGTGCGGGAGTTTCCTCACCTCTTCAGACGGGCACGAGCGTTGTCTTACGTGTTTGGACCAGGAGCACGCTGAGGCAGCACTTGTGGATGACTCATGCGTTCATTGTGAGTGCATGACCATCGCTACGCTGAGATCCTGCCTCTCGTTCACGAGACGGCTCGTGTCCCCTCCCTGGTTCCCCCCTAGGCTGCCCCACCGAAGGCATGCCAGTTATCGTACCCTTGATACCCCTGGTGACCTGATTGGAGGCTTGGTTACAGCTTCCCAATCCCTTGCCGTGGTTGATATGGACGGCTATGCGATTCAGTTCGCCAGACGCCCACCCAGGTACAGAGGCATTCTTTACACCACCACACGGATGCCGCCGTCCTCTGTGCGGAGGTTGCAGTCCTACTTGCAAAGGATGCAATCGAGCCTGTCCCTCCAGCCGAGATGAGGTCAGGGTTTTACAGTCCCTACTTCCTCATGCCCAAAAGGAGGAGGAGAGACCTTCTCTCTCAAGGGATGGCTATGATTTGGCACCTCTCCTCATCCAGTAGCCATGATTAACACCTTCTCTCAGTCTAGGGCCCTCTCAACAAGGCAGGCCTACACTCTGAGATGGGGTCTGTTCGTCGACTGGTGTTCCTCTCACAGTGAGGACCCACAGAGATGCCCGATTGCAGTGGTGCTTTCCTTCCTGCAGGAGGAGTTGGAGTGCAGTCTGTCCCCTTCGACCCTCAAAGTGTATGTTACTGCCAGACCACGATGCAGTGGAGGGTGCATCCCTAGGTATGCACCAACTCATCGTAAGGTTTCTCAGAGGTGCACGTCGGGTTTATCCCCCGAGGCAGCCTCTGGTGCCCACTTGGGACCTTGCCGTCATCTTACAGGGCTTGCGGCAAGCTCCTTTTGATCCCTTAGAGTCAGTTGAGGTAAAATATCTGTCACTCAAGACAGTGCTCCTGATTACTTTGGCCTCCATTAAGAGGGTAGGGGACCTACAGGCCTTCTCTGTCGAAGAAGAGTGCCTAGAGTTCGGCCCAACTGATTCTCACGTTATCCTGAGACCCCAGCCCGGCTATGTGCCCAAGGTTCCTACCACACCATTCTGAGATAAGGTAGTGAACCTGCAAGCTCTGCCCGAGGAGGACCCAGCCTTAGAGTTGTTGTGTCCAGTACGAGCATTGCGCCTCTACGTCGACCACACTTGGAGCTTTAGACGCTCTCAGCAGCTCTTCATCTGCTATGGGGGTCAGCAAAAAGGGAATGCTGTCTCCAAACAGAGGTTGGCCCATTGGGTGGTTGATGCCATCTCCCTGTCTTATTTATACCAGGGAGAGCCGTGCCCCTTAGGTCTGAGAGCCCACTCCACAAGGAGTGTTGCCTCCACCTATGTGTTGGCTCACGGCGCCTCTCTAGCAGATATCTGCAAGGCTACAGGTTGGGCGACACCCAACACCTTCGCCAGGTTCTACGACCTTCGCGAAGAGGCTGTGTTTCTCCGTGTCTTAAATCAGACAAGCAGATTGCGGGAGGCCAGCTGGTGTCGGGTTGCTGCGCCATTCCCACGGGATCCATGCGCTTTCTCTTAAAGGTTCCCCCGTGCCAAGGCGAACCCGTTCAGTTTAAAAAAAGGAAAAAAAAAAATTGGCATCCCAATGGGGCCCCTATTTGGCCCCCAGGGCGTTGGGAAGGTTACATGCATCTGAAACCTTAAAATTAGACACTTTACTTATTAATGTGCTTTCTATGACATAAAATCACTTTTGTACATTTCTGTAAATGTCGCATTTGTAAATTTTGACATGTTGATGTCTTTGACCCACATACAGTACATAAAAATGTGGATAGATTTAAATTTTCTTTCATAGTGCTAGTTTGGTGCTTTTTACTAGCACAACTTAACAATTGTTGCAGAATGACCAGTGTGATCTGTTCTTTATGGTGAAACTGGTTGAAATAACTGTAAGGAAGCCCGCATCCAAACTGTATCATATGACCTCTTTTCAGTGGAGTGTTTTATGGTTTTGCTACTTTACTTTGGCAGATGCTTTGGGCTACTACATAACTAGTGTCTCAATGGAAAATGCTGTGTCTTCGATCTTCCATCTCTGTTTAGTGTTCTCTGCATTTACAAAGGCAGTGTAACAGTGTTAATTTAGTTGGATCTCTGCCATGCCACGAGATTCCCCACCGGATTGATCTCGGAGGGAGTCCACAGCAGCAGAGGTCCATCGGGGTGAGAAATCACCCCATAAACTTAGCCATTTCACAAACCCAACGTGCTCTCAGGAAGCCGTTGTGCGTTTATGTGCAGGCAAAAGAAATAGCAGCATTACAAAACTGAGAGCATTTGATTTTGTATGTGCTTTTTGCCAAACTCTGCGCTGGTTGGGAGGTACAGTAAATAATGTAAAGTCATCAAGTATCTCATAATACTTGGGAGACTTTGCCAAAAAAAAAAAAAAAATTGGCTGACAAATGACCATAAATGGCCTTAATGAGATTTAATTGGAGAATGAATAGAAGAAAGACAGCGCAGTGAAGGAGAGCTGGGGTGGCGTTCTCTGTGTAACTGTTAATGGCTGGTGAAAGTAGGCCAGTGTTTCTGTTATCATGGCCCACAGATCTCTAATGCCTTTGATGCAGGGCAGCTCATTGTGGGCAGCGTTTTGTTTTTTTTGTTTTTTTTCGCTCTCTCTCAGATCTATGCTCAGACACGCATTTGTTCTCTCAATTACTAATAAGGTCTCATTTGGAATGGCGCTGGCCTTATTGGAGCCAGGGGCTTAGTGGCCTTATTTTCACCTATAAACAGAGGTAGGCGATTGGACTCAGGGACCCTGCAGCTCTGCTTGTGCTGAACTTACTACGAATCTCTCTCTGTCAGTCTGTGTTCTTTCTGCCTCAGAAGTCACTCTCTCACATATTTGTCTGCGCACTTTGGCTTTCAGCCATCCAACAAGTATTATTGTGTTTTCCCTTCCTTCTTTTGTGTGCTAGTTGTGTGAGCTGCTTTAACTTGCTAGCTTGTCTGTGTCTCACACACACATACACACGCATACACATACAGCCAGGGATGCCGGAGGGTCAGCTTCCACTTTAATCTAGGAAATAATTCCATTTCCCATTAGCGTAATTAATTGGTAGCTTACTGCAGCACGAAAATGTAGAGGATTAATGTGTGCTCAACGTGTGCTCAACGTGTGGTCTTGCTCTGTGTGTGTGTGTACAGAGTGCTGAAATAGTGTTATGGCTGGCTGATTAGCATAGTCGTTATAAAATTATTGCCCCATGCTTGACATGACTGACAACGTGAATAACTCGGTTCTGCAGGTTACTTTGAGTGTAAAGTAAATGGTGTTTTTCCAGATTACTGTATGCTGCCGCAAGATCTGTTTTCATTGTTTGGTAAAAACTAAATGTCATTCGACAGTGAAATACTGAGTCAGATATGTCTTGAAAAATGATGGACGTTCTTTGGTCATTCTTATGTTCTGCATGTGTATATACCAAACAGTAATACTGCTGTTATTATATAATGCTTGTTTTAAGTCAAAGATATTTGTCTGTAAAATAGTCCATGTGACATCAGAGGTAAAACTGTAATTTTACAAAGGTATGAGAAAACATTTGTTTTGCACAAAAAATCTATAAAAATAATAATAATAACAGCAGTAATAACACAGACTATTTAAATGATCCTTGCTAAGTTTCTGTGCTTGATCGTGATAGTATCCTTGCTGTATATGGAAGGTCAGAAAGCTCTTGGATTTCATCAACAATATCTTAATTTGTGTTCTGAAGATAAACAAAGGTTTCATGTGTTTGAAATGACATGAAATGTTCATGATTCTTTTTATACTTGTTGTTAGAGGAGAGCCATTTCTACACCTAAATAGAACATTTCAGTTGAGTTTACCCTCCTGCATCTTGCCGCCGAGTAAACACTTTATACTCTATTCAGCTCCAGCACAGAGAAGCTATGGTTGATGGTGAGCTCTAATCCAACTCATTTCAAACTTTAGAGGCCGTTCAGGCAAGTTTTATTCTATTTAAAGCAACTATTCTGTTTTATTCTACACACTGAAGACTTTTAATTAGTTTAAAATGTATTTCTACATTTGTAGTGTTTTAGCACTTTTCACAATAAATATCATTCTAAAGCAGATTCACAAAGAATGTTGCCTTGAAAAAAGACAGTGAAGTAACATATTTCTTTTCCTTTTACTTTCTAGTTGTTCCTCCTTTTTTTAAATGACATTTTCCACAAACTGCCCGTCTCTTTGCAACCCCTTGGACTTCAGTTTAAGGACCCCTATTCTAGTTGATTGTGCTTTTCTCTTGTACTGATCTGTGGCATTTGTGGCAATATAAAAACTATTAAAAGCAGCCATATTATTTTACCTTACTGTTATGACATTTGGTAAATAATATACAGGAATATATTTTCATAATTTCCCTCCCATATCAGGTCACTTATGTTTGTACTGTACTGTGTTGTATTAGTGCATTTCCCTTTGGGTTACTTTCTGAAGTCGTTTTTTTCTTCTTTTTTATTAACTACTGTAAGATACATTATGGGAAAAGATAGAATCTATAGAATTCTAGATTTGTAAAATAAAATCCTTGTTATTTAAATAGAATTAATATTGAATCAAATAATTTTGTATGAGCAGAAATGCTCTTTGAATCCAATAAAAATGTGAATTTGACTGTTCCAAGCCCTTTTTGCAGATTTTCCTTTGGGTTTCTTTTTCTATGCTGTTTGTTGTTCATCAGAGATCGTAACATCAGCTCTTTCTTTCTCTTTCTCCTCCTCTCACACACTAATTAGAGAAGCCCGTATCCGTGGAGCTAAGCTGTGGTGCTGGTCCTGTCCTTGTGGTTCTGGAGCCTGATCACCCTCTGCTGCTGGAATGCCATCTGGGGGCTAGTGAGGCCCCCCTCAATGTGACCTGGCTCCGGGATGGGGTGGTCCTCTCAGAAAGCCAGACCATCCGGCCTCTGCCCAATGGATCTCTGCTCATCTCGCCCTCTTCCATGGATGGCCAGGCTCCAGCGGGTGTGGAGGGCGGATACAGCTGCCTAAGTACCAGCTCGACAGGAGCGCTGACCAGCCGGGCTCTCACCCTGCATCTCGCCAGTGAGTATAAACACTTTCTACTCTGATTTATGTCCAACACACAGCAGCTGTGGGTCTAAGAGAGATCAAAGAAACAGATTCTTTCAAACTTTAGAGGCCAACCAGTGTTCAAGATTTTGGTTGTGTTTCGTGTTTAATTCTGCATCATCTGGAAAGCACTACATTGTAATTACTGTGTACACATATCTGCACACACATCTGCTAAAACATTATATTGTACACTTGAAAAGTGGTGTTGAGAGAAGAATATATTGGATTAAGATCCAAATTACACTAGCCGCATACATACCATCTTCTCTCTCTCTCTCTCCCTCTCTGTCTGCCACATTCCACTTGGTTGTCTTTGCTTGGCTGGATGTGAGTGCTGCTTTCACCTGGTTAGCACAAGGACTCGATTGTGCTTTTTGAAGAGTCTGAGGAGGGACAAAGAGATCAGACTTCAGCCCCTTTATCTCTTTACCTCCCTCTTTCATTTTTTCTTTCTCTTTGTGTTTAAGGCAGTCCACTAGACGATAAAGACCATTTCCTTTAGTCATTATGCATTTCATTGGCCATGACTCTGTCTTCCTTCATTATTTCTGTTCATTCAATTTTACTTTATTACTTTTATGTAGATAGTAATGATACCTGCCATCGCTGCTGTAGAAACTGATGGACATAGCAGTTTTAGTCTAAGCGTGTCATGCTGTTTCACATGGAAATTAGAAACATGTTGTAATTATTTATCATTAAGGGCAACAAAAGTGGTTCAAGATTTATTTAATTCTATTTTATTAATGTGATTTTCTTTTTGTGGTACTTTGCGTGGTGGGAAACTGTTGAAATGAAAATTAGAAATTGAATTTGACATCTTACAAATAACATATTACATAAATAACATCGACACCCTAGTGAAAAAGAAATATAATGTATTTGAAACATTCATGCTAAGTATACTACAAATACATTTACATCTTTATGTACTTAATTAAAAAAATACCCTGCTGTTGTACTTTTGGCATACTAAACTGAAATACTTAAACTCTGCTAAATTGAAACAAATAATGTTGTACTTAATAAACTTTAAACTTGGGTCCAACTGAAGATATAGTTAAGTATATTTCATTGTGGAAGTATTGCAAGTCTACATCAATAGTGACATTAAAACACATTTTAGGCTTAATATTAAGAAATGTGCATTGTGCTCAATTAGTGCACCAAATTAAGCTCAGTTACAATTGTTACATACACTTGCATCTCAATAAATTAGATTGTCATGGAAAAGTTCATTTATTTCAGTAATTCAACTCAAATTGTGAAACTCGTGTATTAAAGTGCCCCTATTATGCCATTTTAAAGGTTAATATTGTTTTATGAGTGTCTTAAAACAGGTTTACATGTATGCAAGGTCAAATAACACTTTAGTTTTCTCTAAAAA
>JAUMHR010000052.1:10590439-10609807 GCA_032361145.1 Enteromius fasciolatus | reverse complement strand
AGCTGTGACGTCATCACAGCCTGGTGCAGTCGCTCCTGAAATGCTGCGCTGGCTGAGCAAGCCGGCTGTTCTCGAAAAGCTCCCGCGTTACTTTGATGCCACACGTGAACGTCACGTGGCGTCGGCGCCGGTTCAAGTCGAACAAAATTTCTAACCGGCATGCGCTACTTCAAGCCAGCCGCCGATCGGTCTGCGCAGCGCCGCATGAAATCGAACGCACCTTTTCTCTCACTGGCCCAATTTCCCATCAACCACTGCACCTTGACACCTGCTAGCACTCAATCATCTGTCAGCTGTTGCTCATCACCACACCCATTCACCCTCATTCTATTTATCTGTCCCATTCACTCTCAGTCAGACGTGAAGCATTGTCTTGCCATTTCTCTCCTAAGTGTTCTTTCCGTTTCTTCCCTATTGTTTTATATTTTTGACCTTAGCCTGTTCTAGCCATTGTTTGATTGTTTGCTGCCTGTCTCGACCTTCTCGGTTGTTATGTTTGATTATGATTCTGCTTAGCATACTCTGTTCCCGTTTGCATGATGTCTTCAACCCTGCCTGTTTCATGGAATAAAGATTTTCTGCACATGGATCCAAACTCTCATGCCTCCTACGTTACAGTTTGTCTCGTTCTTCAGAAAAATCCTTTTCACAAATTATTTGGTTTTCGAGAATTTTTGTGTATTGAACGCATTCTAATAATGACTGTATGATTTTGAGATCCATCTTTTTAAGCTAAGGGCAACTAAGGAATCATATTTAACTATTATAGCAGTTTCAGAAGGGTTGAACATTTTTTAACAAAATGAAGATGTGTACAGTTTTCTAATTTTGCCTACAGAAGATGTTACATGTTGCACATAAGACAAAATCTGTAGAATTTACCCTGTAGAATTAACGTTTTCACTCCCCAGCTTAATGTATTGTGTTTCCTTCTGTAGCATCAGTGAGCATATAAACTTATGTAATAGCTGCATTTGAGTCCCTGAGTTGTCCTTAGTGTGAAAATTTGGATCTCAAAATCTTACAGTCATTGTTGGAAAGGGTTCAAATACACAATGATACTGGAAAACCAAACAATAGGAAGAATATGGGAGTTGAAGAATTTTTCTAAAGAACAGCACAGTTTCAACAAGGGCCTCATGAACAACTATCACTTCAGCTAACAGTATTAATAATCAAGCGTACGTAAACTTTTGAATCATTGGAATACACCATTGTGGACAGCTTTTATGGGAAATATCTTATTCAGGTCAGTACTAAATAAACAAAAACATGCAATTTGTATGATCCCTCTTGTTTAAAATAATTAAAATTTGCAGATTCTGCAAGGTGTACTGTATGTACATACCATATGTGCATATATTATATACATGTTTTGAAGAGTTTTTTAAAATGTATTTTTTGATGTTTTTGATGTTTCCACTTCATTACATTAAAACCACAGAGACTTGACTCAGGGACACAAGGCCTTATAGCGTACACTAGTACGCTACACTATTTGCATTCAGTTTAGCATTATAAATGAAGACAATCAGTGATGTTTAATGATCATCCTCTTTGTCGTTTTAGGGATGTGTCTGGCGGACTTGAATCGAGTTCTCTGAGTCCTCAGTACAGGAAGGGTGCCCGTCAAGTGCCTGCTACTGGGCCTGACTGCAGTGACTGCCATGAGCTGGAAACCCTCATGCCCTCTAGTGCACAAGACCCCAACAAACCCCTCACAGACCTCACTGAGGAGCAGAGTCTAATGGCTAACGTAGGTGGCACTGATGATGCCCCTGCAGAATCCAAGGTAAGCATTGCACTTTACTTAACTGTGCTAGCACAAAGAGTATAATATTTTGATGTACCAAAGAAGCATTTCCCCATTTCCATGCATCCTTGTTGGTCTTGGGAAAAAGATCTGTGAAAGTGGTTTCATCTTTTAGTGTTTTCAGTCTTTCAGTTTTCTCTTTCTGCTTCAAACTCAGCCAACCTGGAATGGATCTGTTAGTCGGAACTGGGCCAATAGGATCACCAGATACAGAGATACTATAACTGAAGATTCTTCTGCTCTCATCAATGGAGCTCTTGAGGGGCCATCGTCAGACAACAGTAAGGTGAGCCAAAGGAGTATAGAAACGTCTGTGAATGACGGTGTGTGACAAACGAAGTATAGAAAGTCACATAACAGACTTTTCAAACGTTATCTTACGAAATGCACGTTATCCTTGCACCATCTGCTTGTGTGTTTATAAATGTGTGTCATGGGGGATGAGGCTGATAGATTGTGCCTCACACAGACGGGAAATGTACAGAGAAAGTAATTACCATTAAGCAGACAGTAGGGAAGACACACAGCTAATTAGTATGTGACACTTGAATTGAAAAGCTGAAGTCTGCATACCATTTACCAATTACTGTCCTTCTGAAAGCTTCTCAGATATGGAGCCGCAGGAAGCTAACATAAAATTACACCTTTATCTGTCTCTAATCCTCATAGCATCATGGTTTTATTTCCCTGCTGATATTTAAAAAAAAAAACGGTTTTCCCACTTTTTATGTATGTATTTTACTGCACAAATACATTGAGATTTTAGTTTGTGATCATCCACCTTTCATACCCACAATTTTCATCTCTGCAATTCTGTCAATTTAACACACTGATTTAGTGCAGTTATTGAACAAGAAAAATGTTTTATAGAAAAAAAACCCATTTAGCTTGACACAGTGTTTTAAATAGATGACATTCATGGTGCAAGAAACTGGAAGAACACAACAGAAATTAATAGTATGAATTATTAAACAAAATCAAAACATTAATTTAGTAAGGATGCATTACACTGATTAAATGTTACTGTTTAAAGAAGTTGTTCTCAGCATTGCTCTGAGCCTTGCCATCACATGAATAATAGACTTTAGAATATGTAAAAAACATGTTTAAAAAACACACACATATATAACAGTTAATTTTAAATTGTAATAATATTTCACAAAATAAATATTTTTTTACTCTTTCAATGTTTTTCTAATTAAATAAATAAATACATTTTTTTTAAATGTAATCTTACCAAAAAAGCTTCTAAATGGCATAGGGTAAAATATAAGAATATATTGACTAGTATAATTTCAGCCAATTTGGATATATGTATTTCACTGATTAATCAAAAGAGTTTGCATATCATAAAGCTATAATTAATTCATGTAATTTGTTTGATTAGGAAAAAAAAAATAATTCTAGAATGTATAAAACCCCATTTGAAGAGTTGTGTTTTCTTGTGTTGTGCTGCATTTTCAGAGCGGCCATGTGGAGAGGCTGTATTCCCTCAGCAAGAACCAGGTGGAGGCTGAAGTCATCGTACATTCACAGCTGTCTAACACAACGGCTGACCAGAGTCCACAAAGCGACATGGAGATCTCTCTCGAGTCCCCATCTTCTAAGCACCCTTCTACTGGAGAGAAGGCAACACCATCAAACCCACATCCACCTTATGCCCACAGCGAGGACAACCATGAGACTCAATCTCCATCTCCGACCCCCAGCACTCACATCTCAGAAGTACTGTCCAATCACAATGGACCATTTAAGAGCGGTCTCAGCCAGCCGACAATGGGCGGTGCCAAAAACCAAGGAGTGGGGCTTACCAATGGCTTCCACTCGTCCAAACCCCTTTGTTCAAAGGCAGAGACCCTGGAGAACGGGGCCCACAGACTGTGCCCCACAGGAAAAGTTCTGCCCTCACCAGGTGTCCCTGCTTCCCCCTCATCTTTCGCCAGCTCTGGCCTTGTCCATTCTACCTCAGGGGGGCATAACTACGTGTACCCCTAAGCTGGAAGGAAGTGAAGTGTAACAAACGGTGTTCCCAAAGTTCTGGAACAGAACGACACCTGAGGAGACCAACGAGTGGCGCCTTCCTGCTGGAGAAGTTGATATTTTCTCGTAGCCACGCACGCCTCTTCTCTCGGCTGTTTTATTGCAACCTTTTGGTTCCATTATTTTATATGTATGTACATATAGAATATTTTTTTAGCAGTAGTATCCATGGATATGCATTTTAGGGCATATCAGTGGCACACTTTAACCCCTTGTGTGCATGTATGGAATGTGCTGAAGTGGTTTACATGTTTACATGCACACGTGAAGTCAAGAGTGTTCTTAAGGTGAAGGATCCTGAAATCAGCCCTAAATAAGGAAACAGAACTCATTCACGGGACGAACATCACAGATCGGTCCGAGATCAGTGCCAACGGGTGGAGATCTTGTCAGGGAAAATAACCCTGCCACAAAGTACCACCTCCTGCTGTCTCAGGGTCGCCACACATAAACACACAAACAAACACACACAGATCTGTACTTAAAATGGTTGTTGCAGACAATTAGCTTCATTTTTTCAGTTCAGTCTATTCTGGTTTCTTTTATAGAGAATGTTCACAAATCAATGCAAATGTTGTCATTTACTCTCTGGCATGTTGCTTCACACCTGAGCATGGACAAAAACATTGTATGTTTTCTGCAGAAGAAAGAAAATCATACAGGTGTGGAAGAACTTGAGGGTGAGTCAATGACAGAACTGTCTCTTTAACTTACACTTTGGCATACATAGACGCGCAAACAATACAAATGAATAAAAACACACATTCCCTGACTGGAGCGTAGTGTCTCAGGAGTCTCAAATTCAAGGTGCATTTGTACATATACGATAGCTCTATCAAACACATGTCGAAAAACATGACAAAAACGAAGAAAAAAAGTTCTCGAAAGGAAAACAATACACAAGGAACACTAAGATTCCGTGTACATTTTCTATCATTTCAACTCTGAGTGTTCTTGTTAAGACACATCACACTGATTCATGCTCCACGTTTTTCTCAGTCAACAGCACTACCTCATTTCTTTACAGGATTGTTTTTTTTTTCTGTGTGATTTTGAGTATAGTTGGCAACTTCTTATGGGCTGATTTTAACTGTCTGATTCATAGCCTTTGGATATTAGCAGAATCTACTGCCCTTCTCACTCTTGTCTGTATTTTCTTGTGTAACGTTACTTATAATCAGTTTGCCTCTGATTATTAGCCTATGTGCAAGCATGTGGTCATCTGCTTGTGTAATCCTTTGCTATGGAAATCAAAACTTGATCATCACAACAGCTCTGCAATATACCCCTCAGATGAAGGGATATAAACACAATGGAAGGCTAACCACGTGGTTTAACTAAAGACCTCAAGGTTTGTGTCTGTAAGATCTACCTGTTGACATGCCAGTCATCTCTTTTCCTCAGGAACTTCTACGCAGGGAGTCTGAGAAGAACATTTTCAGCCAAACTAGGAAATATCCTCCATCTCTCAGACAGGTCTTGTCCCATACCTTATTCTTTGTCTTTAGGCCATGCGTCTGTCACCATTTAGAGTTCATCTGGAACTGTAAATACGTTTTGTCCTCCATGCAAAATCATGTTTGTTTTGCTGCTGAGAGCAAGATCTGTATCTGTTGCGCTTTTTTTATGTATTTTAGACGCTTATTTAAACTAGTTTCTCAGTAGAAACATCAACAAACTTTCAAAATCCTGCCGTCATACTTCAGGTCATTGACAGGACTGCCCATGATGCCAACAACAACTCTCAGTCTAGTTGGTCTCGGTCATCGCCACTGTTCAGCTGATTGTCAATAACTTCACTGAATAGGGCTTTGGTGCTAGAGCAAGACTAGGTTACTTTTAAGATAGTCTTTTAAACATTCCAGTTTTTGTATGTACAGCAGGCCAAACTCAGGGCTGATCACGTAGGAAATGAAGATGATGAATGTCTGAATTACTCTGACTGCTTTTTTTTAAACATACAGTAAGCAACTTGCATGTCGTCATTTGTCACACTTCTAAATGTACAGTGGCCAGTCCACAGCAACAACAACAAGACTGGATACCTTTACTGAAATTATAACATGTTCCATATGCTTAACATGGGTTCTGTGTCATATTCTGTGTCGTATATAGACAAAAAACATCTTTTGTGTGATAAATGGTTTTGATTTTTGGGCAAAGGATCCATTTAAACTGCAAAAATTGGTTGCTTGGTTGCCACAAAAGTAATTTTTGTTCTTTTCTGATATGTTCATTGTTAAACATGCAGTCTTAGCTTTGCTCCAGAGTCTTAAACATCAGATTACAGCATTCAGCATTAGGAATGTGTGGGGCAAATAAACCTCTTGTTATGTCTAAAAATAAGGAAATTGTGGTTTTGCCAGGGTCAGCAGATGTCTTGTCACTCTCAGATATGCATTTTATTGTTCAGAAACAGCCCTTCGGGATAAGTTCTAATTCTGATACCTCATTTGCTGCTTGTTAATTTAATCGCAGTTAAACATGGCACATATGTGTAAAGGATTCAGTAGATTTGATCATCGTGTTTGGCAGCAGTTTTCTTGAACTGGATGAGTTAGGATTGTCTCATTTTACCTCATTTTGACACTTCAGGCTGGAATATGCTTCAGTATATTAAGCATGGAACGGTTGTCATTTGCGTGGATGAATCTTTTCGCAAAGAGGAGAATAGCAAAATGCATGAAATGAGAGTTGAGATGATCAGAAGGTTCCCTTGTCGAGCCATACCTCTTAAAACAGACACACTTTTTCATATGGGCCGTTGTTATACTGTGCGTATAATCAGTGCTTATTGTTCAGGTGCCTTGTCTTTGCATAAAAACTCCGGAGGAATGCAACTGCTTACTAATGTAAAGCAAGTGTGCATGAAAACCTCACCAGTCCTCCTGGAAAATGACTGCTTTAATGACAGGGGAAAAGCAACAACAAATAGTAACACTGATGCACAGGCATTTTTCTAAAGAAATCATGTATTCTATCGGCTGTTTTCACTGGTGCTTTGTGTAATGTAACATTTCTATTCTGGTGATGTGAGAATTCATCCTTTTTGTATCCCTTACACCTCCCAAACCAGCAGACCTGTGCTTTTCTGAGATTCTCAGCACACATACTGTGGACACATTTGTGTAACACCAGCAGCAGTATGGTCTCTGACGTCTAACGGTTAAGTGTGAGAGACACAACATCAGTCTCGGCACACACAAAACTACACTAACCCAGTATCATTACAGCATGTCTGTTATGTTTGTATGCTCTCATGGCCTTCTTTGTAAAATCAAGTCTAAAGATTGTAAAGGTTTTAAGACACAGGTGAAGAGATTGAAGGAGCTTTCATTGACTATTCAGTTTCTAATTCTGAGGTTATACTGTTTGATAGAAATGTTACACTGTACAGCGTTATGATCTGTAGGTCTTATTTTCCGCGCTGTGGCATCAGTTTTTCATAGTCTGAAAATATATAGGAAAGTGTCAGTTTACTCACTTAGATTGGATCTAATCTTTTTGACTGGAACAAATGTGCCCTATGAATAATTGATGCAGCGAAATTATATCTGATGACTGATCAAATGTTGGTACTCAATTATATCATATACGTGAGCTGTGAAGGGTAGAGTTTGATGAAGGATGGATGCAGTGAATGACAATATGATAATATGTTTATGTTCTTCCTCTGTCACTGTCTCTGTGAGATTTGCAGCAGCAAAAGTCTGCAAACTTGTACTATGTAAATAAACATCTTAATAAAAATTGTTTTTTGTCTCATTCTTTTATACACCACTGTTTAAAGACATACTGCATTTACACACTGATTGACAGTTATGAATTATGCATCTTCACAAGGATAGACCCTATAAAATACGTAGTATTTTAAGTCACTTTTACACATGTATCTAAATGACAGGTTGCTGAAATTTGTAATAAGGTTTACTATCACACAAAAACTTAATGTGTGCATGTTTTTGGATGAGACTTAGTGAGTCTTTTCCACGTTATTATTTGTTTCGTGATTAAAATATTAAGAATAATATTAAAGCATATTTGGTGTCAATGAAGGGGTGCTTAAGCCTTAGGGGGCTGAGGGGCTATATTTGAAAAGACTGAGCAAACCTTGTTTACGTCAAGCAATGTTGATATGCTGAACAGTCAATAGGTGGCACTCTTTCGTTACTGTTGCCTTATGCCGAAAATTTCAAGAAGTTTCAAGTACAACTAATCATTATTTCCAATTATAAATTATTATAAATTATATTAGTTATAATATAAGTTATAAATTATATTTTTAAACATAAGGAAGGATTATTATTTCTTTTAAATTTTATTATTTCTATTAAATTTTCTTTTGAAATAAATGATTTAGCAAACGTTCATGCATTTTATTTTTTAAATGTGTAATTAAACATCATTTATTATTGTTATTATTATCATCATCATTTTAGGATTAACTGTAGTCTACTTCATTCCATCACTATTCGCTTCTTCTACATTATTAGTTCGTACCTGACATACTCATTGTTCAGCTGTGTCCTTTATAATATAAAATGTGTTTTATAATAAAGGTATTTTATATAAGATCGTTTTTAAGCCCTGCACACATACAGGGTACCTTCTTCTTGCTCTGTGTTTGGAGACCGTGTCTTTTGTTCTATTAGGGAGAGAGAGAGAGAGAGAGAGAGAGAGAGAGAGAGCAGTGGGGTGTGTGAGCTCAGAAAGGTGGATGAGCGCGTGTGCTGGTCGCGAGTAGAAGAGAGCACGAGATGCTGCTGCTGCTGCCACATTCCTTAAAAGATGTGTAAAATGGCGCAAGTGTGTCGGAGCCACCGGCTGTAGTTCGGTTCGAGAGGACCTGATTTATTGCTTCCCCATCATCGTCTTCGCTCTCGCTTCACCCTCTTCTTTTGCATCCCGTCTAGTTTTCAATGTGATTAAATGGCTTCCGGACGGCGCCGCCAGGCTCCACGCTCACTCGGAATACTGCTGCTCGCTATTGTCGGTAAGTGTGTGATTTCTCTCCGTGAACCTGGCGGTATTGGGTCACTTGGTCAGTGCGACTGACCGTGAACTTGAACGCATTGAATTCGGTTTCGGACGCGGTTCTTTAGCGGTTGTGTTTACAGCTGTAGATGCGACTAGGGTGGGTGTGTTTGCCTACATGTAGATGTTACATATTGAAGCATGAACTGTTTTTGTGAATGGAGTGTTCCACGCGCTTGCTGACGTTATATTACTGTTTCATGCTGTTTTCAGACAAAATGTTTTTATGTTAATATGAGAAGTTCACTTATAATGACACATTGTTACCACGTGCTTTGAATTTTAAACGTGCAATATGGTAATGCAGTTCTAATCGTATTGTGTCGGAGTTAAAAAAAATAGTTAAAATATCTATATATTCACATGTGGTAAGAGACTGAGCCTTATGAATTAATCATGGATAATCTATAGAGTCAGTCAAGACGTGACATTGCCCTTGATCTTCGAGAAGTGCTAAGTGCATACATTTTGAGTCCTTTAAAAGTACTAGTTACAGTGTTGCAACTGGTATTTGACATAAAGACAGTATCTAGTGCTCTAGGCATGTCCGTATTCTATTCTATACTATTCCATTCTGTCCTATGCTATTCATGACATTTCATCACAGTTCAGGTTTCCACATAGTAGTTTATTTTTAGTAGTTAGGGCTTTAAGTGATAACCTAAAAGGATGCTGAATATTTATATCTTAAGTGTGGTAATGTTTTCTAAACTGTAACTGCTCCTATTCTCTCTCATCCCACAGGTGAGTAGTTTGTGTCTATTATCACTCACAGATAGCAGAAACACTAATTGATTAGTTTCTTTTAGTGTGTTTCCATTTAAGTGGGAAAGTATGGAAAGAAATGAAGGCTGTGTTAAAGATTGTATGTCAAGGCTGTCTTTCTTTTCTCCTTTAAATTTGCTTGGTTTCTTTGTTTCCCTGTAATTGTCAGTTTGTGTATGCTAGCGTGTGGCCTGATTGCTTGGGCTGGAGGGCAGTGTGGATGCATGAATAATAGTTGCTTAGTATTCACAAAGCTCATTTCACAGCCACCTAGTTCGTTCATCTTACTGTATGCAAATGGCGTACATGCTGAGGTCTTGTGTTAAAATTATTGGTTTATACTGTAGGTTTGCTTCAGGTTTTCATCGTAGGGTGCTTTTGCAGAGCTGCCAATCAGCAGCGCTCTTGGTGAGAGGAGGAAAGATGGAGTTAGAATTGCATGGATTGGGTTATTAAATTACTGAGTGTCTTTTGTCATCTCCCTAGGGGTGTCGGAATACATGTTTTTTTATTTATTTTTTTTATTTCTGTTTTGAGTAGGTCAGTATAAAGCAGCATGTGTGAATCCAGTGCATTTTGTCCATGCGCGTCATATTGTGAAGGAACAGCTATAAATGTGTGCACTGGTTGCTCTTTGCCATAATAATGCACGGTGAGCAGAGAGCATCCTCAGGCCTGTTGATGTGTACCGCTGTTGTCTTTAAAGCCTAATGTAATTGAATCACGGATGTTCTAAAAATATAAGCCACTGAAAAGAATAGAAATTGATAATATAATTATTACATCTGTATCTCTAAAAAAAGAGATCTCAAAGTGTCTCGAGGACTAATGTGTGGGGTATATGCTCAGCAAGGCTGCGTTTTAATTGATCAAAAAACGACATAAATAAGAATAAAAAATGAAGGCAACAAAACAAAACAACAAAAAACCCTTTTAAAAATGAAGTTAAAATCACAATGTAATTTTATAGTGTCTGTCGGTGGAGACTTGATAACTCAGAATGATTTATTTCTCTGAAACTGAACCTGTATTTACAGAATGACTTTGTATCACAATTACTTATTAAATGTTTCACTGTGATGTGGAAACACACCTCTATGGTAAGCAATGATTTAAGCATAAATATTTCACTTGTGTAAGTTTGTAATGTAATATTTCACCAGGTTGTGAGAGTAAAGTACAAATGAAAGAGAAAATATGTATATATATATTTATGACTGAATGCTCAAAGGAAAGGTAAAGGCAACATTATTGCAAGCCACAGACTGAGTGCATATTAATTTTAAACTGAAGGTCTTCAATGAATGTATAGTACATAGTTTTTGCTCGTGATTTATGACTGAATATATAAAGCAAAACATAAAGTATAAAAATGAACATCCCTCACTTAGGTTTTTAATGCTTTTAGTATACACTGATTGAGTGATAAGAACTTTAATTAAAAAATTCCTCGCATATTAAGCAGATGATCCAGTATTAAACCTGTGACTGTAAAAACAACCCGCTCCAGTTTCAGAGCGATGATGATGATAGGTTTTAAGGTCACCTTACAAAGACTGACTTTTCCTTTTCGCCCCATCTGTGGCCTCAATCTAAGAGTTCTTTCTGTAAATCTTGACAAAAGAAAGGGGCTGAAAGCAGCCGTCACTCTGACAGCATGTTTCAGTGCTTTGTCACAGGAAGTCAAAACAAGACCTGCAGTGTGCAAAAGGCTGTCACACTTAAACCCTGGGAAGAGATGCAGAAATGAGGAAAGGAAAAGGGTTTGGTATTTCAATTGAGCAGGTGAGGCTATACAGATGCCCTGTTTACTAGCGGAAAGCTCAGTAAAGAGATGGAGAGACGGAGGGAGCTGATAAGAAAGAGGCACCGGGGCCCCCAGGACGTTGCTTAATTCACAGCTACAGTATAGGTCATGCCAAACCAATGATATTTAGAGTGAGAATCGAATGACTATTGAGAGTGGAATTATCCTTTGCTAATGAAACTGAGCTTTTCATGGTCTGTGCACGCTTCAATTCATTGCACGACTGGTGTGATATTTTACCGATCCAAGGTCAGAGAGGAATTAAGAATTGGCGTTTAGCGTTTAGTTATAATCACATTTAGTAGGATGCTGAAATATATAAATCTTGATTGCCTCATTCACATGAGTAAGACCCATTCAGTACTGCTCTTCCTGGCCTTGGATTAAATTAAGTTAAAATTCTGTCATTATTTACTCCAAAACCATGTGATCTTTAAATATAACCCCATCCCTGCAGTGAAAGTCCCGGAAACCAAAATAAGATCCATAAAGGTCTATGTTTAGGTGTGACTAAAAGCCTAAATTAAATCTGGTTGTTATATAAAATGTGGTCAAATTTTCTTTAAAGGGCTTTGATTAAACTGCTCAGTTTATATTAATATATTTAATTTTTCATGCTTTACATGAAATGAGGGTGAGGCAGTGATGATAGAATTTTATGTTTTGATTAACTGTTCCTTTTATCTTAAGGGGGTCAAAATATTGTGTAAATTGTTCATACATGCTATACTCCGGGGGATTTGAAACCATATGCCATATCTTTCAAATGTACAGTAGCACACTGACACAAGCAAGAAATTAAGTTCTCCAATGTTGCTGATTCAATTTTGATCTATTCAAGCTATCACATGACTTTAGAAGAATACAGTGCACAAGTCAATACTTTCTTGGTATTTTATGCCTTTTTTTCCCATTTTGGCATTTGAAAGCTCCAGGAAGGCTGGAGGTACCTCGAGTGCTTTGTGAAAAGGAACAGCTTGAAAATTCTAAACGAAATAACTTCTTTTGTGTTTGATAGAAAAAGAAAAATCATATGGGTTTGAAGCGAGCAGAGTATGCGTTGATGGAAAATCCTGTCATCCTGCCGTGAACTATCCTTTTAAAATATGTCTTTCTTCCTTCTAGCTGATAAATGTAGGCTTCTGAGGGGTGGAGAGAATAGTGATTGAGGCTGATGTGGTGTGGCATGTTGTTTTGAGTGTCAGTGGTAAACCCATGTGTGAGCATCACTCAAAGGCACTCCATGTGCGTCTGCCTGGCAGGCTGCTGGACTCACGCTGAGCTAATCCTGAACTCCAGGGTGCTCTAGTCGCGCTTAAAACCCTAAACACTTCACGAAAGAGGAGTGGTGCATGCAATCAGCTTGAGTCATGATGGAATGACTGCTGCTGTATTTTTGCTCTCTTTCTAATCTTTCTTTCTGTCCTTTTAATATTGTTCATTGTATTTTTTCCCACTGCTTCACCTAGCTTTTATCGCATATGCTGTATTTTCCTCCTCTCTGACTGATACGTTATCTGAGTTCAAGGAGCCTCCTTTTAAAGATCTCTAATCAATAACTGCATGGGCTTACTGCTGTTGATGTGGCCTTCCTTCCTTTCTTTCTTGATTGAACATTTGTGCTTAAGGGAAGCATGAACATTTAGGGATAAAACAAAGAAAGAGAGCTGCAAGCAGCAATGAACAGGGTCCAAAAAGGTAAATTGAGTAAAACACACACCAGTGACATTAAGGTTTGGAAAATGATGATGATAATTTAATGTTTTCATTTATTTGATTGGCAAAAGCATATAAATTGTCTGTTGTATAACAAAAAAATCACAAAAAAATGTGTTCAAAAGTATAGATTTTTTTAAAATGGCGTTAAAAGTAATCATCTATATCTCAAAAATTTTAGATCATAAGATATTGTATATGGCAGATGAGGTTTAGTATTTTGTAACCAGCAAAGCAACATTTATTTTTTCCAAAACACTGTAAAATATAATATAATATAATATAATAGATATTGTGAAATATAATTATTTAAAATAACATTTTGTTTTTGTTTTTGTTTTTTAATTTACATAAATGTTGAAGTGTAATTTAGTCCTGTGATGGCAAGCTGAATTTTATCATCCATTACTCCTGTCTCCATTGTCACATGATTCTTCTGAAATATTAATATTAATAAGAAATCTTAGTCTTAAATCTTAAACACCAAATCAGCATATCAAGGTTTGGTGCTCAAAAAACATTTCTTATTCATTTTAATGTGGAATATATCTGTGCCACTTTATTCTTGTAAAACCTGCGGTATATGTGTGCAGGATTCAGTTTCAATAGTTAAAAAAACTGAATGTTAAATCAAGCACCACAGCTTTAGACCACCCTATGCTTTGAATATTATATAGCTATACATCAATTATTGTAGTTATTGTAAGCGACATCAGTATCAAAAATCTAAATGTTATGCTGTACAATGCTGGTGTGTTATAATCTAAGGGAAGAGAAGATTTGAACACTGATATAGTGAATAATCCAGTGAGAAGTTTTCAGTTGCTCTGGGGACGTGTGTGTGTAACCCTAAAAATGACACCCTGGTGGTGCTGCAATAAAAAGTTGTAAGAAGTCAGAGAAGAAAACCGCGTCGGTTAATAAAACAGGGGGATTGACAGAGGAGAATGATTCTTGTTTTACAAATGGAGCAGGAGGAAAAGAGAAACTTGGAGAGGAACAGCAGTGAGATAAGAAAGGTGTGGAAAGATAACTCAAGCCCCTCAGACCACTTTAGTAACATAATGAGAACCTGCATTTCTGTCTTTCTTTCCCTCTTCATTTATTTGTCATGTGATCTGCAGGGACGAGTGAGTGAGTCAATGCATTCCACGGCTGTACCTAAAGGGGGTATATTTCGGGGCTGGAATTTGAGCGATGATGCCAGAGTTGGTCTCTAGCTGCACCCTCGTTCCCCCCTGCCCGCCAAACTTCAGATGGATTCCTGAGCCGCAGGCAGAGGCTGCTACTGCTTAGCCCATCAGCAACTGAAACCTGATACCTTCAGTGCAGAGCACAAGAGTCCACTAAGCTCTCCTCTTTATCACGTTAAGTCAGGGCAGACTGCTATTTATTGTCATCTGTGCGGGTGTCAGTGATTTTGCTGGAGGACATTGTTATTAAAAGGGAACATTTAGTCAGATATAGGGCCAGATTTACTAAACAGACAAATTAGCATTAGAGCGCAATTCCTTAAAAGCACTGATGGGAAAGGAAAATTCTGTGGATGTTTTACAAAATTACTGCCTGCTTTAAGACATGTTTTTTTGGCCGTTGAATTGTGGCACAAATACCAGTAATTTAATGTCCGCAAATGTTAGTAAATTATGTTGTGTGATTCATTTTAATACTCTCCATAACTTTTGCGTCTGAAAGGGAAACTCCTAAGAATGTAAATTCAATAAGGTCTGGCACAAAAATAATTCTGCACTGCGCATCTTTAGCAAATGCTGACAGTACGATTTTAATGGCAAAATATGGTTTGCGCTGACTCCTTATGTGACGTGTGAAATATTTTTGTTAAAGGGTTAGTTCACCAAAAAATGTAAAATAATGTTATTACGTATCCTCATATCATTCGAAACCTTAAGGAAATCATCTTCGGAACACAAATTAAGATATAAATTAGACAGCTGCAATAGACAGCAATATTCCCAGGTACAGAAACGTAGAAAGGACATCGGTAAAACAGTCCATGTGATATCAGTGGTTCAACCGTAATTTAACGAAGCTAAGAGAATACTTTTTGGGTGCAAAGACATAATTCATTCAACAATTCCATTTTGGAGAGAACCCCAGAACATAATCAACATAATCAGCACTGTTTATGCTCAGCAAGTGTTGATGTCTGATTACGTTAATTATGTTTTCGGGTACCTTCCAAAATGGTGGAAGACGATAACTCTGGTAGAAGAATTGCTTAATAAATTGTGTTAATATTTTTTATGCGCACGAAAACTATTCTCGTAGCTTCGTGAAATTACGGTTGAACCACTGATGTCACTTGGGCTATTTTACTGATGTCTTTTCTGCGTCTCCGGAGCTGGGAACATTGCAGTTGTGTTGCTGTCTACGGAGAGTCAAAGCGCTCTCGGGTTTTGTCAAAAATATCCTAATTTGTTTTCTGAAGATGAACGAAGGTCGGTTTGGAACGACATAAGGGTGAGAAATTTTCAAAATGTTCATTTTTGGGTGAACTAACCCTTTAAGGTGTTTTGTAAATGCAAACTTCATATAAAGGTATGAAGGTATATAGCTTCATAAATATGATATTTACTTTTCACTCTTGTTTTGTTTTTTTCTTTTTCTTCATATGTCCTTCATGTCACTTCAGCTGTCACTACTCTCCATGCTGTAACTCCCCTGTTGAAAAAACAATCCTAAGTTTCGGAAATACAGCAAAGATCATTTTAGTCCCTGGTTAAGGGGTAACTCCTGAGCAGTGGTTTACTGTCAGAAAGAAATGGTTTTGGCCTGATTTAGTTCCAAATAACGTCACACCAATTTGTTTTAGAATTTCACTCAAAGTATATCAGGGATTTATGTTGCTTAGTATTTGTATGGGTCTTGTCTAGTTGATTATAATTGGCAAATTTCAGTTGGTGAAGTTGATCCACTGTTGTCTTTCTGCAGAATCTGGTTGCCTAGGTAGTGAAAGCTAATGTATTTTACCAGTCAGAACAGAGCATATGCTGGTAAGTGTAGCTGACCCAGAAATAATTAACTAGCTGCATAAGGTCAACAAATGTTGTGGTGGTGTTTATTTTGCTGTTGGTGTTGAAAAAAATTAAACGAGCAGTCCCAGAAGTTGTCATTTTCTTTTTCTCATATTTACAAACAAATATTTTGCACTGTGAGTGTTTTCCTGCCTATGGCCTGAGACTTTGGGATAGGCTTCAGAATTGCCGCAACTTGACATACAAGAAGTGGCTTGGGAAATAATTGTATATAAATTGTACGTAAATTTCACAGGTAATAGTAGTTTCTAATAGTATAGTATCTTTACAAACAAACATCCACTCATATGCCAGTGAATATGATTTCAGTGTACCGCTGATCTAGACAGAATGTATGACTATCATTCAAATTCGGCACAGTTTCGTTGCACTGAGCTATTTCTTCCCATTCACTATACTGATATATGATATATCTGTCAGGCACATTAATTGATTTATATGGTACTTTGTTATTTTGCGATTGATATCGTTAGATAATAGTGCCCACTTGACTGATTAACAGAAATGTTCCTGCCTCTTATATCTGTTCCTCAAGCAGTGTTCATAATAGCTAAAAGAGTAGATACAGTAGGTGGGGAAAATCAAAGAAATATTACGCAGCAGTGCAATACAGCATTTGATTCCTTTGGTTTAAATTTAGTTTTAAATTGTAAAACTGAGCAAAGTCTTGTGATTAAAGGCTTTCGTTTGTATTGTTCGTATCATGCAGTTTTTAATCTTTGTCTATGTGTGTTTTGATTTACTAGGTATGACATGTGGGGGCGAGCTGTCATTCACCCTGGAGCCCAGTGACATTATTGCTGTTCAGAAACAACCTCTGATGCTGCACTGTCAGGTGGAGGGCATCCCACCCATCACCACACAGTGGAGGCGCAATGGAGCTCTGATAGTGGAGGACCAAAACTATGTCATGTTTGCTAATGGCTCACTTCTGATCGGTCACTTCCAGAAGACCAAGTCTGACGGCTCATCTGATGAGGGAGATTACGAGTGCATAGCCCAAAACTTCTTTGGCCTGGTCTTGAGCCGCAAAGCCAGAGTACAGGCTGCTAGTAAGTAGTATTCAGTGTGTTTTAATTCTCAGATAATACCTTGATCTATTTACATTCTACTTTGTTTTCCAAAAAATGTTTAATTGCAAATATTTGAAAAGGTAAAAAGAGAAAGCTTTTTAATTTAATACATCAATGATAAAATTCCATCCATCATGATGATAATGAAAATGTATTATTTCTGAATGTCTATGATTATTTTATTCTATTCTATTGCTCCATTATAACGAAAATTACATTGACACTGTTTGACAAATGATATATTATATTATATTGACCCTTCTCTTTAACGTTCTTATTTAACAGAACTTACAGTAACATAACACTTAATATAATAAAAACATTAAAACATCATCTTTTCAAGGACAAAATATTATTATATACCATGACATTATGTTTTATTATAAGAGCATACATTTGTTGGGTGTAAAACACATTTCAAGTAAAAGTGGATGAGTCTCCACCCCAAATGGGCCACCCCAGTGAAAAATGTGTAGATGCGCTTCTGCCAGAAGATATCGGTATCGTTAGGTTGTCCTGAGAAGCTAAAGTGAGTTTGATAGAAGCCACTGCCAGCTCATTTTCAGTGCGCTTTTGGGTCTTCCACAGAGCGTGCAGTGTTCGAGCACGGCGTGGTGTAGACTCAGGCTACATTAACTTTGGATGAACTGAACATGAGGGACACAGGGGGCTGGGACAGGCCATTTGATATATGGACAATGGGCTCCTTCTATTTCTGAAGATAAATTGGCTTGTAGGATCCAGTCTGCCTTTTGTGCACTGCTGTGGCGCTCCCGGTCGTGCTTGTGTTGTGATTTATATTACTAAATCTCTGGCTCTTGTATTGAACTTAACTATTAAACCCGGCCATGCTGTGCTCTTCTCGCGCCGCTTTTGTGGGCGTCACAATAATCTGGAGTGCTGTTGTTCGCCCACTTGCTGGTCGCAGGCACCAAGGCTAAATTTGCTTTTCTAGTCATCCATACCCACCGTGGCCCCTTATGAATCGGGCCTTGTTCCTGTCCAGTGCTGAAAAGTTGTTACTGTATTGTGCTTATGATTGGATTTTCATAAACTCAGCATGTGTTTATGGCAACTATAGATGACTTCTTATCATTTGTCCGCTCTCATGTCGTCCAAAATGTGTTTGATCTTTTCATACAGATGCTGGCTAAATATAAAGGGCATAAGAAGAAAGAAAACAGAGAAAGGCCTTATGGAGAGTTCTTTATGTTCTCTTTAGCGGTTAGCAGGAGGTAGTTGTGCTGGCGTAGTAAATAGTAGGCGAGGGGAGAGCGGAGTTGGTCATTAAATGGATGTCAGGCAAGTGTTAATTTGAAAGCGCACTGCAGTGTTAATGTGAAACTGTGTTTTTGTGATGATGTGAGGAATTCAGGGTCTCTTGCTGTTATTATATGATGCTTCAGAGAGAATGAGCTCTTAGCAATCAGGCCCTTTCCCATCAAATTCACACAAGCAGGACTTACTGTGACACACTGCCTGAGATCAACATTGGAGAAGATTTCTCACTACTTTTGTAATTATTTAAATGTAAATATATAATATATGTATAAATCATTTGTTTGTTTTTTTTTGTAAGTAATTATGTTATTTAAATGAAATATTAGTGCTGTCAAGTGATTTAATTGAGATTAATATGATCCAAAATAAGGGTTTTTGTTTACGTAATATGTGTGGGCACTGTGTATGTGTGTGTATATAAATAAAACAGACAGCATATGTTTACATTCATTTTTGTTTTTTTTTTATTTAATATTTATTTTTATATTATTAATATATTTAATATATAAATAACATTCTTCTTCTTAAACCAATGCATGCATGTTTGTCTATATATACATAATAATTATGTATTTTTTAAAACATAATAATTATACACAGTACACACACATAAACAATGACAAATTATTGTTATTATACATACTAGTGTGTGATAGTGTGTGTGTGTGTGTGTGTGTGTGTGTATTATTTATATATATATATATGATCAGGGCTTGACACTGGCACCCGCCCACCCGCCAAATGCGGGTAAAATTCGGCTGTGGCGGGTAAAAACTTTAGTCT
>JAUMHR010000052.1:10563563-10582789 GCA_032361145.1 Enteromius fasciolatus | reverse complement strand
TTTCTGAAAACAAGACGGTAATTTTTTCTTGTCTAGAAAGTTATTCTTGATTTCAGAATTTCTAGATATTTTGGCTGGAAATAAGACAAAATATCTTGTCTTAGAAAGCATTTTTTTTGCAGTGTAGAACTGCACCGGAGAAAGGAGGAACCGGTTTAATCGCTAACTGGAGTCTCACTCTTCTATCTGCAGGGCAACATTCGCACCAGTGAAACAACGTTCTTCTCATTTAACATCAGTACATGTGCGTGTGCAGACTTCCCTCAGGCCTTCAACTACAATCAATGAGACTCTAATAGTTCCTACAGATGTCCTGCTGGAGATAGAGTTTGATCTTCAAGTCATTACATGGGTTTTTTACAGACTGCCTTGGGATTCTTATTATGACACGAGGCAAAATCCATAGTTATATTTGAAGTCGTTAAGTTGGGTCTTACTTCATTCTGTCATTTCCTTTTATGTTGTTCACAATCACTTTTTATCTTGCTTGCTGTGTCAGTGTGTGGTGACTTGTACATATATCTTGCAGACTAGTAAGGTCGGGAAATCCTGTTTCATCCTGTGACATCTTCATCATGTTTGTTTTTGCTTTTATTGTTTTGGATTGCACTTAAAGGTCAATTCACCTCACACCACTGATACAGACCAAACGTGTCTATTGTCATTGTTGCACCTTAGTTCACTCAAAAATGTTTAGTTATCGTTTACTTACCCTAGTAGGTCAAGCAAGTTTAAACTCGCATTCAAAATACATCAAAAGATCTATCGCTAATTCTGTTACAATGGTGTTATGGATAAGTGTAACTGTTTTCTGTGCAAGAAAGCCGCTTGATTGCAATAAGCTTGTATTTTCACTGAACTGATTCAGTGAGTTCATTCAGCAAAGAATTTGTTAGATAAATTCAGATCGATAACTTGTGTGTCTTTTTGTGTGATTCATAAAATGAAGCCCGTAAGAATAATTTGTTATAGTTTGTTATTAAGTGCTGGCAGTGAAGGCTGCTATATAATAGCATGTCTTGGCATTTTTTTATTCACATTACTGTCCTTTTATCTCATCACATTCAATTCAGACTGCATGCTCTGTAGAAATATGATATCTTTCGCTGTTGTGCTGCAGATTGAATAGTGGCGCATGAAACGCTGATTGTACTCATGGTGTGATACAGGCACAGACTCATTTCCATGTTGGAGATAGCAAATTATTAGAGACACCTAGGAGAGAGACAGAGGTGATAACAGGATGGAATGGAAGAGATTTAATATCACTGCGTGTAATGTCTTGTATGGAAACTTGCTAAAGTCTTTTTTTTAATAGTATATTAGCCTCCCCCTCTCAATGAGACGCTTACAGTAGAAATTAGATAAATGTACCAGGTTCTTCGCTGCCAAGGGGCTTTGTGACAGCACAGACAGGCTGTTTGTGTAGCCAGCACATTGAGACTAATAAAAAGAGGTAGATGTGTAATGGCCAACCACCAGTCGGGCCGCTTTAGCATACAAGAGGCTTTCCACCCATTACAGCGCTCTTTCATCCTTTTAGACGCCACCAGTGTTGCACAGGCTGCTAGGAGAGCCCTTTCTCTTGCTAAGTGTGGTGACATAGATCTGCTCCTTGGTGCTCGAACTGATCAAAGGCCTTTTTTGCCTCTGTGTTTTTGTGTCTTTTCTGGTTTTGTGCACATTTTTGGAGACACCGGCTCAATTTGCACTTTGGGGTAATTTCGGCTCACTGGTGTGAAGAGAGAACGCTGCCATCGCAAAAAAGGGTGTGATTAGCGAGGTTCTTTACAACCCCCCCCCACTTATAAAAAGACCCCTTCCACCCCCAAAACAGCCACTCTTTCCATAAATTACACTTCTTCTTTTTGCTTGTCGACCGATTCTGTTAGCACGCAGTCGGGTGCTGAGCTCCCGTCGCTGCTCTCAATCACACTGCCCTTTCACTAAACACTTATTTTTGTAAATGTTTCGTCTTTGATGGCTTGGCTGCCTCTTTTTCTCCATCTCCTCCCTTTTCGCGTTCTTTCTTTCTCCTTTTTGCTTGTGGATCCTCATTAGCTGGGCCTCAGGAAGCTTTTCATACTTTGAATGAATCATGGAAACGGTACAGTGGATCCGCGGCACACGGTTTATTCCTGCTTCCTGCCCTCCTCTTGAGCCTGTCACCAAGCAACTGATCATAAAAGCCCCCGCCCATTACCAAACAGCTCTCCGGGATCAATCAGAGCGCATGCACTCTTGTTCCTTTCTTCAGCGTCAATTGTGAAAGAGTTTAAGCTTTGTTAAGTATTAATTTATTTTTTCTCACCATCTCATTCAGCCTTCTTGGGATGTAATTGACCCTGTCAGCTCTGGAGGGGATTTGCTTGATTTAAGATGGCAAGGTTACACTGAAAGAAGAAACAAGGCCAGGGCCAACTGAAGAGTGAACTGCAAATAAACACGAACAAACACTTGCCATATATAGTTTTTTGCCATCAAACACACTTTATGATGATAAGACATGATAAGAGTGCCCGGGGTACAGTCTCCTCGACGGATGAATGCGAGAGCGATAAAAAGGCAGATTGTAAAGAGCATTGGAGAATGAACGAGAAACAGCAAGCTCCAATAAAAACCTCCTGTGCTGTCATTATTATGAGCTTTCTTTTAGACATTTCCAATTCGATTTGACATTTTTGCTGGCCGTCGTGTGTCAACAACTAAACCTGGGTGTTGAATGAGAGCTGTTTTGTTTGTCAAACCGGAGGGGAGGACGTGTTGACACATAACCATCAAAGCAGAGGCGGTTATAGGGCCGTCGTGAAGAGTAATGGGGGAGGGGGTCTGTCTTTTTCTCTGGATTTTGCCCCTTCCTCTCTCCCTCTCCGCTGGCTTCCTCTCCATCACTCAACAATCCATGTCCTACCTCTCTCTTTGTCCAGTAACCAGGCTCCTCCCACCCAACCCCGCAATCCCACAAGCCCCCTCTTTCCTGTTCAGAAGCCCAAACGCACCCCACTGACATGGAGCTCAATGACACATGCTTTCAGGTCAGAACTGTCTCACAATAGGGCATGGAGAAGAAGGGAGAAAGAGGGAAAGTGCTTGAGAGGAAGAGAGCCCTAATTAAGAGAGAAAGAGAGGGAGATGGATGGTGGGTAACTCACAGGACCAAATTAGAGACACTTAAGCCTATTGCTTTTTTTGTGTGGTGTGGTTTGAGTGTCCGATACGCTGTATGTGAGGCACTGATGAATGTTGTTAAAATAGTAACAGCATTTCTCCAGTCTTCAGTGTCATGTGATTCTACAGAAATCATTCTAATATGTGCTCTAGCATTTATTTTTATTATTATTATTATCAATGTTAAAAACAGTTGTGGAAGTTGTGAATTCATCAGGCAGGCCAGTCCATAGCATCAATGCCTTTGTCTTGCAGAAACTGTTGACATACTCCAGCCACATGAGATCTAGCATTATCTTGCATTAGGAGGAACCCAAGGCCAACTGCATCGGCATATGGTCTAACAAGGGGTCTGAGGATCTCCTCTCGTTACCTGATGGCAGTCAGGCTACCTCTGGCGAGCACAAAGAAATTACTGACCCACTGAAAACCGGTCATGCTGGAGGATGTTGCAGGCAAGCAGAACGTTCTCCATGGTGTCTCCAGACTCTGTCACGTCTGTCACATGTGCTCAGAGAGAAACCTGCTTTCATCTGTGAAGAGCACAGGGCGCCAGTGGCGAATTTGCCAATCTTGGTGTTTTATGGCAAATGCCAAACGTCCTGCCAGTGCTGTAAGCACATCCACCACCTGTGGACGGCGGGCCCTCATACCACCCTCATGGAGTCTGTTTCTGACAGTTTGAGCAGACACATGCACATTTGTGGTCTGCTGGAGGTCATTTTGCAGGGCTCTGGCAGTGCTCCTCCTGTTCCTCTTTGGACAAAGGCGGAGGTAGCGGTCCTGCTGCAAGGTTGTTGCCCCTACGGCTTCCTCCACATCTCCTGATATACTGGCCTGTTTCCTGGTAGTGCCTTCATGCCTTCTTGCCACAGCTCGCATTGATGTGCCATCCTGGATGAGCTGCACTACCTGAGCCATGTTACCACTAGAGTGAAAGCACAGCGAGCATTCAAAAGTGACCAGAGCATCAGCCAGAAAGCATAGGAACTGAGAAGTAGTCTGTGGTCACCCCCTGCAGAACCACTCATTTATTGGGGGTATCTTGCAAATCGCCTATAATTTCCAATTGTTGTCTATTCCATCTACGGTGGTTTTAATCTAATTGCTTTGTGGGATGAGCAGACTATTTAAATGCAGGAAAGGTGGGATATGGAGCAGTGGGGTAGTGAGTGATGAATAAGGAATGGTTAAAGAGCTAAAACTAGAGTCTATATAGAGTGAGATCTGTCCAGGGACCCTGTAGCATCTGCCATTATGCCAGATGAGGTGTTATTCAACACCTCGCTCTTCTCACCTTCTATAGAGAAAGTGTTTTAACAGTTATTTGTATACACCACTCTAAATAAAATGACACGAGAAGGGATTGTGAAAATAGATAATTATTTTGCCATCTTGTAGCAGATGGATCTCACTCGAGGCTAAAGGGGAGCTTGAGGTTTTGAGGGTTTTCTATTACTATTGGCTCCTTTAAACCTCAAGTAAGATATTAATACCACGGATCAGCAGTAGATTTTCTTGACCGCTTTTGGTGTTTATGAACATCACAGACCACAGAAAAGAATGAAATAACCTGTTTTGGCTGTTTTTTAACGTTATTAACTTTATTATTCAGTCACACTTAAATTACTTTCATCATTTTTTTGTCTTAAATTTTGGGATTATCTTTATGTCTTGGTGTTTCCATCCAACATTTGTATGAATATATCACAACATTTGCATAATAATTCACTTTTTTTGGATGTGTAACATTTGTACCTTTAGAATAACAACAGCTTGTTTCTGGGCCATCTTTGTAACTTCCTTACCCCTAAAAGGTAGTACCATTGCACATATTATTACTCTAATTTACTAATAGGCACATTTTAGGGTACAAAGCTGAACCTTTTTCCCAGACAGTGTTGTAACTTATTTGAAAGGCATTTCCGTTTAATACAGTTCATAATTGCAGATCATAATAATTTAGGGATGTGTTATTTTTCATGCATAAGTCAACATATTTATTCCGTCATGTAGTCAAGGAATCCAGGCAGTCTTCCAGCAAGGTCAACAACTAAAGGTAAAAGGAAATGAGACCTGTTTTAGATTCCCTTGCTCCACATGCATTTGCCTGTTAGCATCATAATCTAATCCATGTGAGCGCCTCTCTTTTTGTTGGCAAGGCTTGAATGGGTTTAGAGGTGAGTGGAGAGATGGCTCGCAGCCAAAAAGGGAAGTGGGTACATCAAAAATTCTCACACTTTTAAAACTGGCAGAAGAGAGAGCAAAAGCAGCTGTCACATAAACATAAACTGCTGCGTATCAGTGCGGTAGCCCTCCTCACATGTGTCACTCATGCCTGTCTGTCACTGCACTCCTTATATTCTGTTTTATTCTCTTTTTGTTTTTGCATGGTTCATACCAGTTTCATGAGTCTTACCTTAGAGTATTACCACATTCTTGTTTCTGTCTTTTTGCAGTCTTTCATATTCTAGCCTGGTTTTCAAGTCTCTCATGCTCTCCTCTCCACCTTTTATTCTTGGCCTTTTAACAAGCCTGTCATTCTAGCCGTGAGTTGGTTGGCGTGCTGATGATAAATGGCGGTCTGAAGCAGGAAAGAAAAACAGCTGTCATTCACACTCTAAACTTCAAACTGCCTCTTATTTCTTCATGTCTTTGAGGGGTTGCTATTCTGCAATTCACTGATAATTTTTTTTCTCTCAACCCCTTTTCGTGGCAATAATAAGCACAGTATCTGTCAATTGTTTAATTTGCAGTTTCTTGAATCAGAACTATTTTTGTAGGACTTGTCATGGCCTTCACCTTCACCATTGGCGCTACTCATCTGACTTCAGCTCCACTTTAAGATTCAAGGCCATTGTTAAGAGGATTTTTCCACTTGGGTAAGAAGGGAGCTTCATTTGGAGGCACTGCAAGGGGCAGGGGTTGTAAATGAATTCTGTCTGGATGTCTCGGGACCACCCCTGCTTTTTCCCAAACAAGCAAGTGAAAAGAGGTCCTGTGATCACTCCTTTCTTGGTTTTAGAGTGTGGGCTTTAGGGCTTGTTGAGAGAATTCCTCAGTAATGGAGGTTAAAGGCAAAGGCTAGAAGGTCACAGAGGAGGTCAGAGATCATCGAGAGAGAGGACAACTTTTCCATGCTGGGGGCACCTCTTTAATTGTGTGTGTGTGTGTGTGTGTGTGCATTTGTAAGGAGGACAGACTCTTTTTAAACTTGACTGACTGAACTTGACTTGAGAATTCAATTATACAAGACAAATAGGAGCATTATATATATATATATATATATATATATATATACAGTAGGGCTGGGCGGTATACACCGCACGATATATTATGCGCATCTCATCAGTAAAGCCGGTTCTTTGATTAGCGCTAAATCTCCGTCACCTGTATGTAGAAGGAACGCTAGCTTATACACAGAGCCGTAGATCGCTGAGAAGCTGCGCGTTGAGTTTCGCGGGAGATGCGCATAATATATCGTGCGGTTATCGTGCGGTAGATACCGCCCAGCCCTAATATACAGTATATATAATATATTTATACTTTAATATAATTTAATATAAATATTATATATGTCCAGTTACATTGCATCAGAATGCCATGGTTTGACCAATTAGAATCATGTGTTCCAGATAGCTGTGTAATATACACTATATATATATATATGCTTCTTTGTCTCTTATGCTCACCATGACTGCATTTATTTGATTAATATGTGTTCTCTTTTAACATGTTTTTAATGTGTTTATGTTTGTAGGAACAATGAAAGTGTATTTTTAGGATTCTATGATGAACAGAAAGTTCAAATCAAAAGTCATTACTGTCATTTTTTTGTGTTTTTTGCCTAATTTTTTGCTTGCGTTTATCTGCTGAAATATCTTGTCGGCTCACTCAGCATTTGTGTTTGTCTGCCTGTGTGTGTTCATGTGCTGTGGAGTTTGTGCCAGCTCTCGGTGCCAATTCCTCCCAGAAGTCCCCTTCCCTCCATATCCACTGCCCCGTCACCGCGCTTCACTACACTTAACAGCACCTTTACAGCCAGCCAGTCCTGTTAAACACACTTTACAGGCCCCAAGCCATCCACCAGTTAAAACCTCCCTCCCTGAGCCATCCACCAATAAAAACACCCCCTTCCTGTCCACCCCTGTTCGGAAGACATCTTGTTGGAAGATTGGCAGAAAAGCGTGGGAGCTCGAGAGGAAGAGGAGGATGAGGAACAAAGGAAGGGTGCGATGAGGCGCTGTGGCCTGTCACATCTTACTAATCTTCTCCTGTATCTCTCTTGTCTTGCTGTAGTTCTCTCTGGGGATTCTAGATCGGATTGTTGTGGGCTGCTTCGGACTTCAAAGGACATCCATCTCTCTTGTTAGTAGTTTAGTAAAGCATTTCAGTTAAATCTTGATGTCTCCTGAGTGGTTTGACAGGGCAGAGTTCATTTAAAGACCCCATGATGTCACTTGAGGATTGCAGGTTTCTTTTCTGCATGATGGGTTTTTATATTAAGATGGAAAAGAGAGGCTTTTCTTTTTGCTGCTTTTCTATGAGCAAATAGGTTTTTAGTTATCTCACGTCATGAATGACGACTTTCTACTTGCTAGTCTAGAATCACGAGCATTCGTGATTAAAGGTATAGTTCACCCTGAAAAATAAAAATACTGTCACAAGTTACTCACTGTCATTCCAAACCTGTTAGACTTTCATTCATCTTCATAACACAAATTAAGGTCTGAAATCTGAGAGCTTTATGACTCTCCATAGACAGCGATGCAACTGATATGTTCAAGGCCCAGAAAGGTAATAAGAGCATCATTAAAATAGTGACTGTAGTTTAGGGCTGGGCGATATATATATCGTACAATATATTATGCGTAGATGACTGAGAAGCTGCACGTTGAATCACCCACGAAACTCAACGCGCAGCTTCTCAGTGATCTACGGCTCTGTGTATAAACTGGCGTTCCTTCTAAATACAGGTGACGGAGATTTAGCGCTAATCAAAGAACCGGCTTTACTGATGAGATGCGCATAATATATTGTACGATATATACCGCCCAGCCCTACTGTAGTTTAACCTTGATATTATGAAGCTATGAGAATACTTTTTGTGTGCAAAGAAAACAAAAATAATGGCAGAGACAATAAATTGCTGACTAAAGTTGTTATTTTTGTGCATTCTAGTATTCTAGTATTCTAGTATTCAAGTATTCTAGTAGCTCCATAAAATTAAGGTTGAACCACTGATGTCACATGGACTGTTTTAACAATGTCCTTACTACCTTTCTGGGCATTTTCAGCTGCACTGCTGTTTATGCAGGGTTGGAAAGCTCTCGGATTTCATCAATATTATCATAATTGGAATTACGAAGATGAACGTAAGGTCTTATGGGTCAGAAATGACACAAGAGTGAGTAAATGATGGCAGAAAGTACATTTCCACAGAAGGTTTGATGTCATTTTTGAGTCTTCTTACTGGTTTTGCAGTAACTGACCATAAAGTTTCTCACTTCTCAGACAGATCTGTCTTTCCAGTGTGGATGACCAGGTTTCTGTTTTACACAATTGACTGACTGACTGACTGAATCTCCTGTCTCTGGCCTCCCTTTGTCATCGCTCACTCCACATAGCGTTCATTTTTTCCCCCCACTGCCTCTCTGCCTCATCTCTTCTTTTTTTTTTTTTTTTTATTTCCTCCCCTCCCCCTGCCTTTTTCTGCATTTTCTCAGTGATGCCAGGGTTATAGGTCACAGTAGGATGGTGAGGGGGAGGGGTTAGTTGGGAAACGGTGACCTCTGTGTGTGCACTGGGGCAGAATACCCCTCCCTCTTTTCGTCCTTTCCTCCGACACCTCTCCCCCCCACGCCTTCACTCTTCCATTCCCTGTGCTGCCCATCCCCTTCTCTCCCACAGGCCCCTCAGGGCCAGCGACATTGACCTTGGCTTTGAATGAATTAGGTGCTTGAACACTGACATAGGACCAAGCTCCCCACCCCCCCCACCCCCCCAAACACCATCATTCTGCAATCATTAAAAAACCACAGCAATTCTAACACGCTCTCACACCCTGAGAAAAGCTTTGATTTGTCATGCTGTCATAAGAGATCTGTTTCAGTGGGTTAATGTTTTTCCAAGCCGCTTCAACACTTGGCTGGCACAAATAAATCCCTTTTCACGCACAAAGCATTTGCTTGCTCGGCAGCGCTGGTGGCGTAACACCCTGACTCTCAGTCAGATAACATCACAGTCCTCTTTGAATCACTGGGAATTGTTTGCTCTTCTTGTTTTACAGTTTCATTAAGAGTGTTAATCCACGGCAGATTGTGTTATCTCTGTGTCTTCTGTGTACATTACACACTGATCTGTGTGTGACTGCTGTGTATAGATTATTCAAACAGTCGAACATCAGCCATTGTTTGGAAAGAGAAAAGAAAAACAGGCAAATGGTGAGGGCTGTTTTTCTCTTTGATTCTTTGGCGTATAGGGACAGTGCACATAAAAGGGATGGGGTTAAAAGGTAGTCAGCCTGCTGTATTTGGAGCAGGTCAACTGGGGCCATGACAGAATTCCACATGAACCAATTAGATGAGGTTTGTATGGAATGCTGGCAAGTCATTCTGATAAAAGCTACTCCGTGTCATGTTTGCTGTCTCAACTGGACTTGTTTGTAGTTGTGTGTGTGTGTGTTCGTGTAACAGGGTTGGGGAAGTGTAGAATTAAAGTCAATTTCTAAGTTAGAATTTCAGTTGAATTGGCCACATTGCACAGGAAGTTGAATTGGATTGTCAGTTCCAGCAAGTAATGGCATCCAAGAAAATGAGATTCATCCTTCAGGTTGAATACTACTAAGTTATTATCATATGAATTTCATTTTGGTTTATAAAAAATTGCATTCATAATGAACTAATATAATTAATAATATATAAATATGTATTATTAATGAATAAATATAAATAATAATAATAAGAAGAAAGATATAAATATTTATTCATCTGCCTCAAATTTAACATTGTACAAGTCAGCATCCTGTTTGCTCCCTTCAGAAATTAATTGGAATTTAACAAGCAGAAATTCAATTCTGAACTGTGCAGAACCCTGCTACAGTATGTGTGTTAAAGTATGTGCAAGTTCATGGGTCATAACTTTTTAGGAGTCCTTATGATTCACTCATCAGTCCTGACATTGATTTCCTGGCAGTGAATTTTTCTTACCCTTTTAGTAAATTTATGTACTTGACACTTTCTTACTTTGACACTTTGCTACATGTAAGTATAGGCAGTCATCCAGCAAACGCTTTCAAAAAATGTTCTTCCTTGAACTAAATTACTGTACATCTATTACAGGGACAATACTGCTGGAGCAATCTTGGGTTAAGTGCTTTGCTTAAGGGCATAATGGTAGTTGTTTATGAATCCAATGGAAAGTGAGTACATATTGTGTAGGCCTAAGTGACAATTACCTAAATACTATGGCTAAATCTCAGCCCTCAATGAGAAGGCTAACTCAATATTGCCCCCTTTTGTGTGGGGAGATGAGTAAACTGGATGAGCAGATGCAGCCCATCACCGTGCTGAATGCCATTTACCAGCTACTTTGGGCTGCAGAAACAAACTAGCTGTGGTGAGTAGTAAAACTAGATAAAATTTCGACATTATACTAAATGAGTTTTCCAGACTATACGAGTTTTAACCAAACTCTAAAGGCAGCATTTCATGAATACAGTAACGTGCATAATGTACTACAACAAACTCACTTATAGTTCAGGGTCATAGGACATTTTTAAGAATACATATTTTTCAGCACTGAAAAGTTTTGCCATTTTTTTTTTTTTTAAATCTTTTATTTTCTTTTAGGCTGCATTTATTTGATTGAAAAATACAGTAAAACTATTGTCATGTAAAATAAGTATTTTCTATTTTAACATTTTAGCTGACTACTCTGGTCTTCAGTGTCAAATACACGCATACATCTACTGCTTTTGTTCACAATGATTCACAAAAATGCCTTTCTGAAAGACCTTATGGCTATAAGAAGTCAGTGGATCATCATCAGCAGCACACTATGGATCTAAATGAACACACTGATGTAAACACCTTCCGTGTCTGTGTTCACAGCTGCAGGATCATGAGATGGGCAGTGTTTTCCATCACAGGAACTGCTTACGGTCTCCCTCTCTTCAGTGTAGCCTGCAATTGAGTGCTGTGCACTGAGAGTGAGAGAGAAAAGGTGAAAGCATGAAATGGATGTAGTGCTGAGGACGGCTGCCCCTGTGTAATTGTACAATTTGTTCCATATGACCTTCACAGAGTGTTCTTGGGAAAGCTAGAAGTTGCAACAGAGATGCATTGGTTTGGATGCATTGATTTGTGCTGTTGCTTTGATTAAATAACACAGCATTGACTTTTTAAAATAATGTTTCCAGAAGTGATATGAGACAGCACTTGCTAGGTGGTGGTTATATCGTATACAATTTTATGAGAAGACATTAACTTAAGAACTTCAGTTTTTGTAGATCTTTTTAATAAAGTCTTTTTGTTTACTTTTAAATGAGTGCTGGTAGTGGTATCGATGGTAATAGTATACAAAGCAAGGTTATTTGCATAGCGCATTTTGTACACATAGGTAATTCAATAGGGAAAGCGTTTCCTCTGCATGTCAGAGATTAATATCTTTGCACTTCTAACCTTTTACCACTAGTGTCAGTTGCTTGGAAACATCAAGGGGGAGATGGATAACTTGGGAGGATTTCATGTTAGGGAGGGCTGAGGGCTCACTAAAGCTTGTTTGCTTTCAAAAGCACAGAACGGGAGATGATGACATAGGCACAATGGAAGAACTGCATCAAATATTATTTATTTTGCTTCAGGAAAAATGTGCAATGCAGGAAAAACTGTGAGGATGTTACTAGCACATAAAATTCATGAAATTAAACTACTGCGTCAGTACTGCAGCAGCCATCTCTCAAACACTGTCATTAGTGTCACCGGGCTTCAAGTGTGATGTGATTTTGTTTGGGTTCAGTGACAGTGTAGGTACAGAATGACATCATGAGCTCAGGGAGTCTCTCTCAGTAACAGATGTTCACATTAGATCTGTAATTACACGCTGAGCCATTTTCAGCCACATAACAAGCAAATTTACCTCAAACTTGACCTAACCTGACCAGCAGAGTAAAATTGCACCTGTAATCATCAAATACCAGCACAATGTCTGTCTGTTTATCTGTCTGTCACAGAATTTCTGTTTTTTTTGTCTGTCTGTCCATCAGTCACTTATTCAACCCACAGAATTGGGCACAATGTGGCACATTTCCTGCAACTGTCTGTTTTGAAAAGATTTTGTGTTTAATGTAAAGTTCTGATACATTTTTTGCAGCGCCACAAAAATAGAATCTAAGGCCATATTACTCATCACTTGTATTGATAGTGAAAGGGCAGTTTACAAAACGCCTTCTCTCGGAAAACATGATATACTGTACATTAAGCCATATTGTTTTTTCAGCTAAAATACATTATTTTAAATATATTTATTTCAATAGTTTTACTGTATAATATAGAATATACAGATTATCATAAATATCCAACAATTTTATGTTTTTTCTTTTTATGAGCCGCTTTTTATACTGTATTCTTAATATACATGATGTGTTATTATGCTTGACTGATTCTTTGTCTTTGCAGTTCATTGTTTTCCGTGATTGATCGTAGGTTGTGATGATTGATTCTTTGTCTGTGGCAGTGGAAAGGTCCATAGATTGATGCCGTGAGCGGAGGCATTAACGCTGTGGGTCTGGAATCATAATTCTAGTTCTCAGCCCCGACTGCTTTGTGATTTGTCAGAAGCGAGGCGGACAGTACCGGGGTCAGCTTAGCTCCACGCTGAGTTTATGTGTGTGTATTTGCATGAATTCATATGGATTAGAGCATGTGCTGTAGGGGCGGGGCTTGCGCATCAGAAGGACCTGCGCATCAACCCTGAGGTGATTTCCCTAGTGACTGTTGTCAGCTGGCAGTTTGGGGGCCCCCGTGGAGAAAAAAAGAGGAATATAAAAGGAAAAGAGCGAGGGACTGGCACCCAACTGCCAGCTGTCTTAGTATGGTAGGATGATGGAAGATCTGATGGGGGAGAAAGAAAGATGAAGAGGGGGGCATAGTGGGATGGTCCCCACGGCCACCTTAACTTTCCACTTTCCTCACACCCACACACTCATTCTGACGCACACCGTTCCATCACTTGTTCTGTCAGCCCAGATGGGCACGAGAAAGCGGTGTGTGTATGTGTGAGAGAATTTGACACAATAGGGTCCCACTCAAAGCCTCACTGTTTTGTCATCCATCATAACAGGTTTTGCCAAATTCAGTCTTTTTCATTTATATTCCAGATTTCATCAAAATGTTCAAGTTAATAGAGAAGGTGGGGGATGTGATTTACGTTATGCGTGTGTGTGTGGGTTTTTTTTTTTTTTTTTTGGTCATCATTTATTGAGACGCAGAGGAGCTGGTGAATGTCCATCCGTCTTGTTGAGTAGGATTGATGGGAGGCCGTTCCTCTTGTGGTAATTGCGCTCGCGGTGACAAACTCCGACATCGTCTGTTGTTCAGCCTCAACCAATGGCTGAATTTGTAAGGTACATCACTTCCTCTATTCTCCCTGTTTCCAGTCAGTGTTAAAAGTATCCGCATACACTCTCATGCCACTGCCTTGCCCTAGATTGTGATTAATGGCTGCAATTCAGCCAGAAAAATTCCCTTGAGTGTGTGCCAGTTGGCTTATGCAGAGAAGAGGGGAGAAGAAACTCATTACTGCTGTCAGTTCAGCTGACAGAGCAAGAGAGGGTGTGTGTGAGTGTGATTGTGTGTTTGGCTATAACATGCAGTTGTTGAGGCACGCGAGTCCCTAGATGTGTTTACTAGTGTGAAGGGAACCCCAAGACCCGAGATGTAGCTGTCTCCATGAAAAGAAAAACACACTCACATACACACAATTCTACAATCGCTCTCAAGACAGCTTCGTATTCTAGTTGTTAATGAATAAGTAGGCCACATCGATCATATGGCTTTAGGAGCTATGCATGTACACATGCTTCTCTGAAGTTCCTGTCTAGGATGTTTTCTTTCATGTCTAGAGCAGATGGATGTTTTTGTGTTGCTTAGCCAATCAGGGCTCTCTCTGTATAAGAAATCTGACCTTTTAACAGCCTGTAGGTCAGTGTAGGTAACAGCATTTAAGTAATTACCTCTAACCTGCCTTTGAATGTATTCAATCAGTTTTTGTTGATCGTCACAATGCTGTAATTGCTCAAACGTCTTTTCATATGTATCATAAAAAGACTGAAAAAAAGAGATAAATGTGAAACCAGACAAATAGACCAGGAAAATAGTAAATAATCTGAGTGAATGTGAGCGGACTTTCCAGTAACTCAGCATATATACACACTTCTTGTTCTTGAACCATTGTGTATGCAGCTGTTTCGCTATTAACCGCGATAACTAACAGTAAAGGTTCCGCTAAACTGAGTTTTTCTGTTGCACAGAACGGGACTGTTGCAGCTTGTGCAAAACTAAAACAAAGTTACACTAGCGGTGCACCGGCTTAAATGACACTCTTATAGAGAAACGGACCACAGAGGCTACCACACGCAATATAAACTGTGACAGAGGACTAAACAGATCCTTTATTTCCACCTGAGAATTGTTGATAGTGTGAGACCATTTTGGGTACACCAAGAAGGTGTCCTTTACATGTTGCTGTAAACAACTGCTACTAAAGAATGAATGCATTATGAATAATGGACGGGAAGCACCTGACGCGGAGCTACGAGCTTGTTAACTCAGCATTGTGACTACTTCAGATAAGAAAGAAATTGGTGGGAAACTTTTTCACATTTACTTAAATCCGTTATCTACTTGTATTCGGTCGATCGATTGAGGGAGAGGTGAGAGTTGCAGAATTTGAATTAGTCTATCCTACCTATGGATGACAGTTGATAATAATAATATTTAATTTAATTTCAATCATTAGTAACAGTTTCCCCTGTGGGTTAAATAAAGTTGATATTAGTCGTATATTAATAATACTTCAGAAACTGTTGTAGTATTAATCATAAGTAAAAACCATGGTGAACCAATTTTTCGCCATGTCTAAAATCTCTACCCCGTTCCAAAAAAAATGTAAAAACTGAATCCATTAAATACTTTTTCTATTTGTTATTTTCAAAAGATAAATACGGTAATGTATGTTTACCGTAAAGTAAATTTAAAGAGCTCACTTTATTAAAGTCTTTAAATTGTATTAAAGATAAACTTTTTTTGCTGTATTTATGGTTACTGTGTTATTTCTGTTTTAAAAGCCAGTGATAAATAACACTTTAATATCTAAAGAGTTCTCATGTGATTTTATACATTAGTAATGTTATGAAATAAATAAATGCATAATAATCATCATAATCGTTATCCTTATATCTGTCCCAGTCTTTTTAGTTTTTTTTATTCTGATAGAAGGCTGGTTCATATTTCGGGGTTTTTGCTTTTCCTTTTGGTGACAAAGAACCAGCTCTTTTGCTTTTTTTTTCTTGCTTTTTTTAATCCAGATACACTCCAGATAGATACAATAAAGTAGAAAGAAAGATAGAATAAGATAGAAAATAATGCACAGGTGAAAGACCTTGTTTAGTTATGAGATTTGGCTAAAATTGATGATATGAGGTTTCAGTTGGTCATTGCTTAATTAAGCCAGAATGTAGAAATATTTGAATCTAGATGATCTAGAAATGTTCTCTTCATGTGGAGAGCCAGACAACCAGACAGATCTGAACTCAGCAGCCACGCCGCATGAGTCATGGCTGATAGGTCAGCCAGACTGTTGGCTATATCATAGGCTGGCAGCAGTGCTGTAAATGTGATTCTTTCAGCCACAGGAAGCTGAAACTGAGAGCTGTGCACAGGCAATTTATACAGACTAAGTAAAAGTCAAGCAGCAGCATTTTGCATCTGCTAAGCTGCCCAATGGTAGATGCAGTGAAATTGTTTATTTATTTATTTAAATGAGTTGGTCAGTGAAATATTGATGTCCAAGAACAAGTACGGAAGATAATCAGTGACCAAAAGAAAAGATATTCAAGTATGCAGGTGGGTGAACAAAAGCTGCAGAATATGTTAAATCTGGTCAATCCAGTTAAAAGGAAAGCAATGCATTTGAAAGAACAAGAGCGTGTGTTTGAATTATACAATGTGATATTCTTGGAAAACACCTCCCACAATCTAGTGTTGACGGTTATGACATGTACTGTATGATAACGCTGCAAGGTTTACTGTTTGTTCCCTTGGCTGGTACGGTATGAATATGGATGCGGGCTTTGAAGAGTCAAAGACGAAGGTGCCTGATTTAAGCACCTTGTTCAAACTTCTATGAATATAGTCAGCCTCTTCAACTCGGCTACAGCTCTGTTTCTCCCACCTTTATCTGTCACTGTACTACATTTGCGAGTTAAACATGCCTTTAACCCTTTATGGAGAGACTATACAGATCATTCAGTTGAATTATTGCGTATGTTTTTTTCTTAATTTTAAACCTCTGTCTTATAGAATAAGATGATAATACCTTCCATTATTATTGCTTCCACGTAAATAATGTATATCAACACATTACTGTTACAGTAATTGTCCCTATTTTGTAAATTCCTCAAGTAATTAAAGCTTTGTATTTTTCTTTAACACCCCAAGTATGGAATCTTGATTATCTTTGGACAGATTGTAATAAGCTACTTTTCTCTTGCATTTAGCATTACACAACTCTTGGCTCGTTTCCGTAGATTGTTTGGCTGACAGATGGTGAGGAGTGTGAATATTAGTGAATAAACAGCTACATGCTGACTAGTAAGAGAAGTCTGACCCCCCCCTTTCCATCCACACTTATGCTGACAGAGACGCATGGCTCTCGTTTTTGCCTTGACCTGTCCCACTACCCGAAGACCCTCAGAGGACTCGCAGCAAGCTGAATTTTCTCCGTTTGTGGTTGTTCAAGACTAGATTTTTGCGTAAACCATTCAGTTACAGACACACATATTAATGCCATCTGGCTTTTTACAGATTATAAATTTGTGCCAAAAACACTACTCTCAGCGAGTGCGACATGTTTGTGGGTACTTCGATTTAAAGCACCTTGTTTTAAGACCAAAAACAAGCTGAATTACAGCCAATTTAAGTTTTGTGTCTGGATGTCCGTGTGTGAAAACGAGAGAGTGAGAAAAAGAGGTCTCAACAGTTGCTGCTAATGAGGAGGAAGTAATTGAGTCTTTGCGAAAGTGAATTGTGATGCCAAATGTCCGTCCACTTTGTTATTTAAAACTGAGCCTGTTTAGCCCCGGCAAGTTTCAGACCTTTTATTTCTGCTCTGACAAACCAAAGCAGGGTGAAAAGGACAGAGAAAGAAAGAAAAAGACAAGCGAGCTAGAGAGAAAGTAATGACCGTTCCATTTGAATTTAAATACTGTTTCACTCCTAGCTGTCACTGCATGTTCGATATCTCACGATCCGCTCAAGACACAAAGCCATTGCTCTTTTTGGCCTGTAGAGTTTCTCAGTCCTGGTTTTGTCAGGTCAGTACAGTAGACCCGATTGATCGAAGGATTATGCTACAGCATGTAATCTCCACTTCTATGAGCCTCGGAAGGAGCGAGGAAAGGAGCCACTTAAGTCACGAAGCGCTTGGTTGCACTGAATGCTGATGATGCTGTTAATTGGGATATGGGGCGAGGGCTACTCGCTAATGGTGCTTTATATGATGTCTGCAACAACTTTCAGGACCTAAAAACGATTTGCCGTTGATTATTTGAACAGGCGAATGATTGACAAAGCTATTTTAAAGCACATTAGTTACGATTTTCTGTAGCTATGGGAATGAATTACAGGTGTAATTGGCCACTGAGGTGAGAGAGTAACAATTACGATTATGTGAATGTGTAGACTGTAGCGGCGAAGACGGTGGGGGGGTTCAGGGTTAAGGTCTTCTTTAGTTTATCTGCCATTTTCCCGCTTCCTTCCCTTCCCCCCATCCTCTTGTTTCTCATTCTCCCTCCATTTCTCCCTCTCTTTTCTTTCTTTCCCTCGCTGTTGCTCCCCCTCTTGGGAGATCGTGTAGTGTTTGAGCACGTTGAGGGAGGGCGTCTCTTTATCACCTTCCCCCCTCCCCTGTTTTCCTTCTCTTTCTGCTTTCTCCTCTGATCTCTCTTTCTCTCCCCGTTTCTTTCTGGGCAGCGGACAGCCCATTAAATCTGTACAGCGGTGTGAAGAAGATGATTGTCTGATGAGAGCGTGAAAGGCCTGATTGCTGCTCAGCATCAGGAGCGAGGCTGGTGCAAAGTTTCTGATGAGGGGGTAATTTTGCAGGGGTCCTCACTGTGAGGGGGCAGGAGCGACAACATCAGATTCTTTCAAGTGTAGCAATCCTATCGACCAATAGAAAGGAGCTCCGGCAGCGAAGCCATTTGTGTATGTGAGAAGGAGGAGGCTTTTTCTCCTGTAGATTAGAATGCTGATGGACAAAGGCTGTGATATTGGATTTAGGTTGGACTCATATGGGGATTTCAGTGGGATTTAACCAATTGCTTTTTAAATTTATAAATCATCAATTTTAAGTCAGAAATCAAGCAAGTGACCCAACAGACATGACATATTGACAAAAACACAGTTTGGACACAGCTTTTCTGATCATCCTACATGCGTGCTGTGTGATCTCACCACTATTGAAATTGAATGCGGCGTTACAGGAATTGCATCATCTTTACGGTCAAAATGGTCCACTCTGCACAGTATGCTTCCTTTTTTTCCCATTCTCTCTTATCAGAGCTCAATTGTGTTCGTGCTATTGCTCTCCTTGCATGTATATGTGTAATTTGCTGTAAAAGATAAACCCATCCATTCAGCTCTCATTACTGTAAAAGCATTTTTTTAAGCCATAGCATTGGTTAAACAAAATAATTGTCAATTAATGATCAATTGATTAACCATTCATTGCTATATCAGCCAGTGGCCACTATAGAAGTATAATAAAATTTAAAGAGA
>JAUMHR010000052.1:10527988-10560344 GCA_032361145.1 Enteromius fasciolatus | reverse complement strand
TTAATGATCAATTGATTAACCATTCATTGCTATATCAGCCAGTGGCCACTATAGAAGTATAATAAAATTTAAAGAGAGAGGCATATAAGACACTATGCAATTAAATTATAATTAAATTATTAGTTTAAGTGCTAACTTCGGGACAGTCACAGTAGATCTGTTCACTTGATACTCGCTAATGCCGATTTCACACTGTACGTTTCAGCAACACGAAAGCAGAGCAGGAGCAGTGCGCGACAATTGTGCTTTTATACTGGCAGCATTTGTCGCGCGCAGCTGACGCGGCTTGTACTACAGTAGGCTATAGACAAGCATCTTAATTCTGTCGTATTTTCCAGCATTCTTTGAACACTGTGTGCTTTGATTCATGTCATTGCCAGCATACTTTGTTATGAGACTGTCTATGTTTGCACAATAAACTTGAGCAAAGTTTTCAATGTGTAAAAAAAAAAAAGAAATAGCAGAGCCTGTCAGGAAAAACGATATCTGACCCTTCTCACATTTTGTATAAGAAATACTACATTTTGCCAGGCAACAGAAGGCATGCATGCAGATGCTAGATTGAATAGGTTAAGCTTTGAGATCCAAGACACATTTCAGAAAGAATTCCAACAATAAAGTGTATTTGGATTGAATAATTGAATTGAAAAACTCCTCTTAAAGCTAACAAATGCCTCTAACGTAACGTAATTTACATGTTTTTACACAGTATATCATTTTATTATACAAAATTACATTGTTTAGCTGTTTATATCTTAACAACTGAATATGCCAGTGTATTTTTTAAACTATATGGTTTTATATAGTTATAAGCAAAACATCAAATTAAAGAAGCGTTTAATTTTTTATCCGATTAATTGAAAAAATAATCGCCCAACTAATCAATTATCAAAATAATCATTAGTTGCAGGCTTGCAGCCCTAATGTAATATTGCATGATATTACTGTTTTTATGAGGTTTTTTTGATAAAATAAATGCATGCTTTGCGAGAATAAGTCTGCTTAGTCATTAGTCTGCTCATTTTTTTGGTTTGTTTTTTTGGACAATGAGCTCTAAGACAAATGAGTTCAAAGGTGTCCTTTAATTGTTTCTGAAACAAAATGCATATCTGTTGGTCGGTTGGTCACTGCCGCTTATCTTGTGCTGGATAAGAAATGAAACAGACTAACTTGAGACATACCTGAAATGTATGAATGAATTTGCTCAAACAAATGCTGAAAGCTAATTAAGTTACATCTTTGATTGTACTGTTGAATGTGTGTTTGGATTGCACCTATGCAGTTGTTGCCTTTTAATTCACAAGGTTACAGTTAATGTTTTCATTTAAAACCAGTTTTATGTAGGCTCAACCCAATTTAAAAACAAAAGCATTAATGCTTTTGAAAGTAGAAAAGAAGGCTATGCTTACTGTCGTTAACTTCAGATGGTTACAGTTATTGTTTTCAATAGCCAAAAGCCAGTTTGTCCTGTTAAATAACAAATTATGTATGTATACTTTCAGTCTTTCTTGTTTGTTGCTTATATAAATAAATTAAAAATTCAGTATCGGAATCTGCCAGGAATCAAATATGTCTGTGTGACCTGTGAAGCAGATACAGCTATAACATGATTAAATGTAATGTTTACCAAAGGAATGTTGTGATTACATCTGACCACTGCATGTTCTCTAATTGCACACCCACACTGCTCAGCCTCAGAGTTCAAACACTTCAGAAACAATAACTGAAAGATTTGCTGTCAGAAATGTTGCCTGAGCATGATAAACATTTGTTGTGAAAGAGAGGGCCGTGGGCTGAGGGTGAAGGCTTGGGCGACGTAAAGCTAATGAGATGTTAATTGAGAGACAGTGGCCTAGTTTCAGTTCAGCCCATTTAAACTCTGAGAGCCAAGAGCATGGGAACAGAGACTGGGAGAGAGGGAGTACCGGACAGCCCTCTGTAAGCCAGCAGACTCCCTGGGCAGTTTATCATTGGATTTTTTTCTTCTCCTGATTATGAGTAACAGTGTTTGAAGTGCTGTAATGAGCATGAAGATCTCGACTACTCAATCATTAAAACAAACAAAAGAGTCTCCCCAAACTCACTCTCTCGTTCGTTCACACACATACATCGCACCCGGCAGACACTAATGAACATTCCTAAAATAAGCTAAAAGAAAAGAAATGACACAGAAAATATCAACAAAGAGAACCACAGCAGTGCAGAAGAGAACCCGGCTAATTAATTTCGTAACCCCCTCCTCTTCTTATCTGTCTGTGCATCTCTCTTATTTTTCTCTCCTCCCTCCACCCCTTGTTCTCACTGCAACAGCCATTTAAATAATGTCTTAATTTTCAGCATCTGCTGTTTCAATGGGCCTTTTTGTGATTAAAGCAGCATGTCTAAATGGAGAGAGAGAAAAATTCAGGTGAAAGTGAATTTCTTGTCTTCCAGACTAGAGAGAGCAGAGGTGGACAGCAGATTGGGTGGGGGGCGTAATAAGTGACAGGGCTTTCCTATCAGCCCTCTCGCTGCACATTCTACCCAGAGTCCTTTGTATTTGTCCATTAGTTGCCCTGCGTAGACCTTTTTTGTCCAGATATTTATGTGTCGATGGGCTTACAATATGTTTCAGGCCCAAAGGGATGGAAAATAAGCCCCCGCAGCGCCGTTTTGAAGACAAGGCACTACAATGATGTGTTAATGAGTTTGGGGACTGTGTTCTAACAAGACAAATATGTTCAACATTTAGATAGTGTTTCAATGATCAAAATTCTTCATATGGTAACACAAAGTGTGTTATTTCTTTCTTTTTTTTTTATTGTGTAAGAGACTCACACACTCACACATTAGTACACGCACACCAGTGTGCACTTCAAAGGAAACTGGCAGATTAGGGCTCATTATAAGATTTAACAGAGCTTTTCAGTGGTGGCATCCTAATTTATGGGAGCCCTGTGTGTGTATAACAGACACCTCAACATGCATGTAATGAGTATGTCCGTGCATTGAGGTTGTTTATTAGTTTAGATTCAGGCTGTGGAATAAAGGTTTTTTTGGTTTCTTAGCCCAATGATTTGATTTGTGGAAAACAATAAATAAATAAAATTTACGGAAATCTTCTAAAACCTCACACTATCTCTCTTCATGCTCCACTTCACATCCAGCCGCTTTGTTTCAAATGATCTAAACGTAACACTCTTCCACCAATTGCAACATTGCTTAAAGCAATGATTGACGGAGGGTGGGTGTGGTCAGCTTGGAATGCATTTTCAAAGACACATTGAATTTTGCTACAAATATCCCACGGCGCCATGATGAAAATGCAATCGTTAAGTGTCCTAACTGTTTAAATGCATTTCAGACAAATAACATTTAAATGATCATTTTGCTACTATATCTGCTTGGACAGGTTACACATATCAGATCAATTTAGGTTATACATTTTGCAACTTATACAGCATTAAAATTAGTATGCATATTTACATATTAACATTACTATTGTAAATGGCAAATGTAAATAATATTATTACATTTTCCTTCTGCACCAAACTTTGCCTATGTGAGGTAATGGAAATGTACATTTAAATAAGAAATGCATTGCCATTTTGAATATTGCATTGCAGCTACACATATTCTTCCATAGGCACAAGCTGATTGGTTCATGTTGCGAACACAGACAGCGATCTTACCTCTTTACATTTAAATAGCTCGTTAGCATTAACTATAACATTTTAAAGCATGCTTTTAGAGTTCGTCTGAAACCCTCCACCTTCCCCACCTGCACCTGTATCTGTTCCTGATCTGTTTAGGCGTATTATACAATTTGTGCAGCAGCAGTATGTCTTGCATACTAACAGCACCATATTCCTTTTCCTATATTTACCAAGTTCTTGTACTTGCTTTGCAGCAGCAATACTCTACAAAAACAGCAGCATAGCAGATCTATTCCAACAAGACCAAATGCATTTAATATTGTCGTATCCATTACCATTCTAAAATAAATACATTTATTAATCACATGCAAATCTGTTGTTTTAGAACATAAGTACAATATAAACATACTGTACAGTTATCATCATCATAGAAATAATAATCTTAATACGATTAAATGAATACAGGTCCTCATTATTTCCAATTTCATAAAATGGCAACAACTGTATGTATGCGTTAATGTTTGCATAACCTGACATTCATCCATCTAACACTATTAGTCATAGTTCTTCCACTTCATGGGATCAATCAATAAAAGTGTGGTTAGGTCAGCTGTACAGGACCACGGAGAGCTCTGCAGGAAACAAAAGGAGATTGCTGGACCAAATGAAAGAGAACATTGTTATGATGTTAAGTGGAGAAATTGATTTCAGAAGCACTACAGAGCAGCTTAACATGACACACAGGAGGACTGCAGGATAAAAAGATCTGAAAGTATGAAGAAATAAGCCTTGAATGCATTTTAAAACCATAATTCACCATAAAATGAAAATTTGTTCATCATTTACTTGCCGTGATTGGAATTTAAAACATTTTGGACGTTTGTCATACAACAACTATTCCACTATTTTGAGAAATTGTAGGCAATTTTATGGTGCATGTACCATAAAATAAATGTAAAATCATGCATGTTTTGGTAAATGTGAGGTTGCTTACAGTAAATGATTTTTGGGTAAAATGTTCCTTTGAGTCTCTCAGCATACCTGCAAACAAATAGACTTTTTAATTGTGTAGCCATTTAAACTTGATGACCCCATTTTCCGAGAGGTAAAAAAATCCAACCATGTCCCTCTAAAAGAGTGGAGAAAAAAGCAGAGTATGACTTTGAAGTCATATCACTTATTTAAGTTTACAGAGTAGTTTTACTAAAAGATGACGTGTGGAACAGGTTGCTTCTTCAGTGGCTGTGCAGATTAATCACTGACTGTGTGCCTGAAGGTGTTGCTGTAAAGCTGCACATCTGCATTTAAATGCCGCCTGGGAGCTCTGTGCATGAAAAATAATATTTCAGTGTGACTATTTAAAGCCTGTTGAGGCGATGCCACTTTACGCTGAAATAGCATCATATACCATATGCATTATTTATGGACGCCATCTTCATTATAGCTCTTTGCTTAAAGAGGAGGAGAAAGCAGTCTAATGGACTGCCCAGAGGGGTGGAGCTCCTTGCATGTGTATCTAGTGAACCGTTTTAACAGTATTTAAGACAGTAACACTATTCAGAAATGTGTGTATGCATATAGACGTGGCTTTTTGTGTGTTCTGGTGTGTCACAGAGAGAATCCGTCATCTCTTTGCAGGTCTTTCACATCCATCATTGTGGACTGAGCACCTCATCACATACATGATTTTTTTTTATAGTCCATATACTTGACACCTGAATCTAGTTCTGCCTTAGAAATCACATCAGTCTTTTCTTAGTGCCTCTTTTCTTCCATTGCCTTCTCCAGTGTTATTCAATTCGACTATAACCTGCACACTCTGACATGCCGACCCCAACCCCCATCTCTCTTCCACTTCACTTCCTGTCGACCTACTATCCTATCTAAAAAAAGGCATAAAATGGCACAAATAAATCTGAAAAAATTGTAAAATAAGACAATTTATGTTTAATGTTTATGTTTAAAATAATTTGTTTAATCTTATTTTATAAACCAATGTCTTTGCTGCTGACTTTCAATGATTCAGGTCAACAATGCTAAGCAAAAATGACACATTTTGTTTAATTTTTGTTATAGCTTTATAGTGTTAAACTTTCTTCTACTGCGTCATATTCTTTGTTTGAGCTGTGCCCTACAGACATAAATTTACATTTCCTTCAGCCTGAGGCATATTAATTTTTACTTTTGTTGTGAAAATGGCTTTCAAAAATCATGTAAAGCATTACTTTAAAAAGTAATTACTTCATTAGTGAGTAATGCAATATTGTAATGTTGATGAATATGAATTTTCATATTTGAAAACAAATGATTTACTGATTAATTGAATGCATCTTTGCTGAGTAATAGTATCAAATTCTTAAAAAATAAATAGAAAATGTATTGACCCCAGATTTTGTATATGTTATAGTGAAAGAAATCATTATAGATTGAGGGTGGTAAAATTACCTCAACTTTCTAAATGAATTTACAACCAGGATCACAAAAATATAACTTTCTTAACTTTTCTTGACTGGTATATACAGTGCATGGCTCTGGTTATCTGTTTTGATTTCCTGTCCGTTTCCACAGTGATTGTCCCAGTAAAACCAACTGCATCCAAGCAGCAAGTTCCATCCAGTTAGGCTCTTAATGTATGGATGGAGGGAAAGATCTTGCTCTCTCTTTCTCTTTCATATTCCTCTTAGCCCTTTCAATTAATCTCTCTGTCTTTCTCACGCACACACACACTCAAGCTCCTTTTCTAAATTTCTCCCTCCTCTCCCCCCATAATTAGATCTGGTTAATTTACACTGTGTGGCGCACTGGGAAGAGGCAAGTTGTAATAGTGTGTGTGTGTGTGGGGAGTGGGTTATTATGGAGAGGGGTATAAAACGGCTCTGCTGGGACTGCTGAATCCAAACTGCTATTGCTCCCTCTTAGCTTGGATTGGTTTGAGATTCATACTGAAACATTGTGTGTGTTTAGTATATGTAGATTCTTCACCTGTGCATTTGCATGTTCTTGGCAGGGTGATTCATCTAAAATAAGATGAAGTCTGTTTATGTTTGTGTGTTTTGGTAAATAAACATATCTGTGTGTGGCAATAGAGGTGGGCCTCCACCAGTTCCAATTTTTATGTATGAGGGCATAGGGCAGGGGCCCTTAACGGGGTTCTCTGTGTGGGTGGGTGTGGTGTGGCAACCAACGTGCAAACACATTGGTTGCACTTGGCACTGACACTGCATTTATTTATTTTACATTTTATTTATGTATTATTATCATTTATTTTATTCTTTTTTTTTTTTTTTTTGCTTTTCTGGAATTCCATTTATTACACATTTGATCTTGCAGTATATTGAAGGATTTATCAGTGCATGACATTTGTAGGCCTTCATGAACAGTTTTCTTTTTTGGCTGATGCAATCATGCCCTCTCGTTGTTAAGTCCTCCTCAACCTCCTGTCACAAATTCTGCCCATTCCAAGGAGGTGACATCATGAAAAACATGAAAAACTGCAGCATAGCATTACAATTGACTATTCTGAGCTGCAATGTCACAAGCAATTGACAGGGAAAAATTGGTGTTTATAGACCAAAAATATAGACTTTTATTTCTTTTTTATTTATTTTATTTTATTTTTATTTTATTATTTTTTTTTTAATTTTCCTGTTAACTGCTTTTGCAACTGCCAGAGTTCAAAGCCTATTAAAAGCAGAAATTAAAATGCATTTTAATGTACTTATCGTATGTGTTTGTAAAAGTTGAAATGGGAAAGAAGACATTTGAAAATCTTGATCCCATGTGTATCTTTACAGGTGTCTCTAAGCCATGATTTGACCACTGAAGGTTTGGGGGAGGCTGTAGGTCACCAGTAGTGATGGATATTCTGTTAATTGTCTCAGGAGAATATACCTGCACTAGTAACCTGCTTTAGACAGGGCTTTGTTGATTAGAAACCAAGCCCTGGTGCTCAGGGGTACGTTTCCCAAAAGCATCGTTAGCTAACTATGATCGTTAGTTCCATTGAACTCTATTGGTAACGACGGAACTTGCGACCATGGTTGCTTTTGGGAAACGCACCCCAGAGCGGTTGTGTTTTAATGACAGACGCTCCATGGCTACAGCTGGACCCTGTGTGGAACTCTGTGGTAAAGGACAGAGCATCGTAGGGGGTCCAACTATCATATTGTAGTCTCTTTATGAGATGTACCATTTACAGGTGTGTGTGTGTGAGACTCTTTTTTTACTTCCAGCAAAAAGTTTCAATTATCGTTTTTGACATAATTTGGAAAAATACGAGCAACAGTTAGGTATAAAAGTACATAAATAACATAATAATGCACAACAATAAAGCAAATCTGAGCGTTGAATACTTTGTTTGCTTTGTTCAACACCAGAACGCCTTGATGGTTGAGGCGGTGAGGAATGTTTGTTTAAAATTTAATCAGCTTGCTGCTCGCTGTGAATCCGTGAAGAAGAGAGGTCGGAGCATGTCAGGAAATGGCACTTTTCTCATTAGGGCACAGCCCAGAAGCAATGATGCTGAAACACCACCAATAGACAAAGAGATGAAAACAAGGAGAGAGAGAGGGAGAGAGTGCAGGAGAACAGAAGGACGGGGAGGGAGGAGGAGTTTACAGAGAGATACAATATGCTCCAGTACCCCCACTGGTTCAGCCGCTACACTCTCAGCCCTGGCTGTTTGTGTTTACATGTGAAATTGAGTGATGTGCCGGTGCCAGAATGAGGAAGGGTGCTGGGTCTGAAGCAACGCAGGGGTGCTTGCTAATGAGAAGCTAAAAGCTCAAAGCAGAAGACCTGATGAAACACAACTGACGAAACATTCTTCACATTAGAAACAACCCACTCTGATGCCTCAAATACAAAACAAAAATTAATACTCGTAACCCTCCTGCAGGAATTTGTGCTTGTTGCAGAGGAATTTGTTCTCTAGCGTTCTTGTACCTGAAAGAGCAGTGGCATAAGGCCATTGATTTGATCCCTAGGAAAAGACAATCCTAGTGAGACATACACTGGAGAAAAAAAACCCTCTTTGTGCCAGTTATCTATCTATCGCCATCTGTGGTTGAAACATAAAATTTCTAATTAATCGCTTTTTAAATGCTATTTTGCACAGAAGAATATGATAGGTGGTTTCATACCTGCTGTCATTACCTATGATCCAAGACCTTGAACAGTAAGAATATATTGGAAATGTGTGTTAAGAGATATAATGTGAGTGAATACACAAGGACAATTTATGTAAATCTGAAATTCATTCCAGCAGCTCAGATTACAAATTATCCTATTCTTATAGTAAAGAATAAGGTTTAAGGCCTGTTCACACAAAGTATTATAACTATAAAGATAGCAATAACTTTATAGTTCTAAAAATCAGTTATCTTTATGGTTATCGTTCTTGGTGTGAATAGAGCTTAAGGCAAGGACATAAGTTTTAACACTGAACAAATGGATGTTAATAATTGTGTTCACTTTTGACCTGTTTGTACCTCAATTTTCCGGTCTTTGGGGACAAATTCTGGATCTGCTTCCATCCAATCAACAGCTATCCTACCTTTTTTTTCTCTCTTTTGAAAATCAATTTTACTCTTATGTTCATCACAACATGTAAGAAATTATCTCTTGCTACTTCTGTTTTGACACAACTTAAATGTTGCATGGTAGTTGCTTTTACAGTACCTAGGTCCAAACTCTTTTAGATGGTTGAACAAGTACCCCAGCAGCTGACTGAGCATGGCTTAGGTAATGCGCAAACTTGATTAAACTGGTTAGGTTATTGGACCAGCAGTAAAACAAGTTTGACCTTGTACTGATTTTTGAAAAACATGAATTGCAGTTTTATTTAATTTTGATTAAATATGATGTCTTTTTGTGAAGCACGCAATTACAGCACAAAAACGAGTGGCATTGACCTAGACGTGATGTTGTTAAAAAAAAGAGAGACGTTATAGGCACAGTAAATAATAAATGAAATGTTTCAGACACGTTTGTGGGAAAGTTTATTGAAATCACAGTGAAATGATAAAGCAGAAAAATAGAAATAGTGGAGACGGATAGAGAGAGATTCGTTCGATTTATGCCTTCCTTTCTATGTCTCACATCTCCTGCAGAGGCAATCAATGAGATATGTGTGAAAGCCTTGAAAAGATGCCTTTCTGGGAGCCCTTTTTCCCTTCCTTCTCTGAGAATGCTTTTTTTCCCTCTCGCTTCTGCCTGCCTTCTTTGACTCACACGAAACAAAACGACCAGTTACAGAAGCACCACTGTGTGAGTTTAAGCCGCCAAACACCACCCGGAGATCCTTCTGAGCTCGATGATGCTAGATTAGCTGGAACAAGTATATCAGTAGGACACAAAAAGAACACAGAGGGGTAAGTGAGAGAGGACGCAGGAGGGGCCCGGCCCTCTTGTTATGCTAAGAGTGTTCCGAACGGTCCCGCTTGGTTCAAGTTAATTACGACCAACATTTAAATAAGAGCACTTGTCTTGAGGACGGTGGTTGGCTGCGGGAGAGACAGACCTTGCACTAATTGTGTTTGTGTTTCCAGCTCCTCCCCTCACCTCCAGCTCTCTCACAGTATGAGCTGCTGCGGGACACGTTGTGTGAGCTGCAGCCCAATGAGAGGCTTTGGAAAATCACTCCCAGGGTCTAAATCCTAGTCATATACTGTAAACTGGTTTCTTCTCCTGCAAGATAGATTGACTTTTATTGAGAGGCAACTGACTGCTGAAATAACAATCCACCTGTATGCTCTCTTTGAACGCTTGCACACTTTCCCTGCTACTCAGTGGCCACGAACAGATGCACACTTTTGTTTGATTTCATGTCTGAGAAATAAAAGTAAGACTCTTAAGCTGTGTGCTTTGAAAGAGTAAATGATTGGTTATAGAATCAGTAAACAGTGGAAAGTAGATTTGTGTTTGTGTAAGAATATCCATTGTACCTTTTTTATGACTCATTAAGGCGAGTGTTTTTTGTTTTTTACTGATGGATAATGAAGTGTTCCTATGTTTCTATATGCACGGGACTGTAAAATATGACCTCAAAGTGGATACAGGGACTAAGTGGGGAGAGGTAAAAACCTAATTGAATGGCAAACAACATACTGTATTATCATTCAAAAGATTGGTTTGGTCAGTTTGATTTTTATAAATGTTTTTGAAGAAGTCTCTTATGCTTACCAAGGATGCATTTATTTGATCAAATATACAGTGAAAAGGTAATACAGGTAAAAAAAAAATACTTTCATATACTAATCTTTTCATAATATTATTTAAAGGGTTCTTTGTTGAATAGAAATTTCAAAAGAACAGACTAATAGAAATCTTCCGACAGTGTACAAGTCACGTTTTGATCAATTTAATGCATCCTTTCTTAATAAAAGTATTTCTTTTGCTGACCCCACATTTTTGAACAATAGTGTGTTCTCTTAAAGCAGTCCATTAAGCTTGATATAATCGGCACAGTAGGTTTATATTGTATGCCTGAACATACACTTAACAAGAATTTCCAAAGACCTGCCACATATTTCACAGTGTTGTCTTTCTTACTGCAGCCTCAGATGAACATTGTACTTCTGAATATGTGAATAGATCAGAGCACATCAGATCTTGGATCTAGTATTGTTAAGGAAGAGAAGAGTTCTAGTATGAGGTGGTGGGAGATTGAAAGGCGTGACATGGGTGACCTTAATATGAGTACGAAGGGTTAAACTAATTTGTCTTTCTCTGTCTTCAGCAATGGCAGATTTTCATGTGCAGCCATGCTCGGTGCGTGCAGAGCTGGGAGGTGTTGGGCGATTTCAGTGCCAAATCCATGGCCTGCCTGAGCCAATCATCAGCTGGGAAAGAGACGGGCGACCCGTGGATACCAATGATGACAGGTACTATCGTAAATGCATATGCATTCACACAATGGCATTTAAAGGGATGTACCCAGTGTTACTGGCACATACATGTGCTCCCTCTCACTGTGGGTCTGTGTATGTTTTTTTTATTTCTGTGCAGGTTTACTCTTCTGCCCACGGGTGTGCTGCAGATAACGGGTGTTTGCCCTGAGGACAGTGGGATGTACTGCTGTGTTGCACACAACAGTGCGGGAGTCAAACACAGCACAGGAGCGCAACTCACAGTCTCAGGTATGCTAAAAAATTCTTCCCAGCTTTCTTGAGTCTTTTCAAATCGTTTTCTTTCTGTGACTCGCTTTACCTTTTTCTTCCTGAAGGTTCCCAGTCATCTGTTTACAAAGAACCCATGATCCTAGTGGGCCCTGAAAACCTCACTCTAACAGTTCACCAGACCGCCATCTTGGAGTGCGTTGCCACGGGTTATCCTCGACCAATCGTTTCATGGAGTAGACTGGGTAAGACTCATTTAAGTTTCTCTCTAAATTGCCTTGAGTGGCTCTCAGAGCACAACCCAGCGCAGCTCCGGAAGGAATGCTGCAGAGAGCTTTAATATGCTCTCCTCTACACACTATCACACTATAAACTACCCAATCAACTAAAAAGGAGAAAAAAAGAGAAAAATCTCCTCCAGCAAGGTAATTTAACATGATGGAGGAAAGAGATGAGAAGAAATGAGTCGATGAATCTATATCTAAAAATAGATTGTTGTTGTTGTTTTTATTAATAATTGTTATTTTATTTGACCATGACAGTGCAGCGCTTGCAGGTCGTTTTAGAAAATTATGCATTTCTACCACAATCCATTTAGAATCCTCTTACAGGGTGTTACACGACGTATAATCCATTTTGGTTATATTAAATGGGCAATCTTTGGTGTAATTAATCTTTTTCTTGTTCCAAAGCAAAAGTTTTAGGGCATATTATTGTGGCCATGAGTTATGAATATGTTCATTTTAATGTAAAATGTTCCCCCTCGCCCGTGGCAGGTCACTCTGGTTCCTACCCTGCATGCCCTGCATATGCTCCTGTTCAGAATATGTTCTTTTATGTTTAGCAAGAAAAGAAAGTCATACAGGTGAATACTGGATTAATGGCTGCTGGAAATGTGTCTTTCAATAAAATAATAATAACAATTCAAATTACAGGAATAAATTGCGTTTTCAAAATGTTAAAATAGGAAATATATGTAATAATATTTAACAGTATTAATGTTTTTACCATATTTTTTATGAAAACAGCCTTTGTGAGCACAAGAGGGTTCTTTCAATAATATCACAGAAGTCCTTCCAACCCAAAGCTTTTGAACATCAATCTTGTTTAGTTTAAAAGATCCAGAAAACTCAGTTTTTTGATTATATGACCCTATTTAAAAAAGTAATTTACACTCCAATCTACTGAAGCCAAATGGGCTGAAATGGTGAAAGAAACTCTGTCATCCTTCCTGCTAAGACATGGATTTCACAGATTAAATTGGCTGATACTGTACAGTGAGATTGGTTTCTGTGTGAAAAATAGCTCATTTATTTTTAAGCGTGCTCAGAGTTCTGAAACCACATGCTTGAAAATGGTTTCAGACAATTTTGGTCATTGAGCGCTCTTTGCCACATCCGTCTGTCTTATCTTGATAAAAATTAATGGAGATAAAAAGAGTGTTTTATCTTAACTTCTGAGGTGGTGTTAGAGTGATTGATGTCATTTTTGTGTTGAAACATGTTTATATCTGCGTGTGTGTGTGCCTGCATATAAATGAGGAAAACATTTTTTTTTCTTCTGAATCATCCCATCTTGAGGCCTGTAGCATTTTGTCTTTGCATTTAAATAACCAGTTCAGAGCATATTCATATCCTACTTGCATTTGCTCTCCGACTCATACCAACCACTCTCTCTCAAGCAAGATTTCACGGTGACTCCCACACTTATATATATAATCCATTCTCAACTCTTTTCTCCCAGCTATTATCTAATGTGATTCCCCCATTAAGAATGTAAATGATGGTCTCTTCCTGTAACGGCTGCTAATCAGATTGTGAATATTACCTTCTGCAATGTTGCTGGAATTAACTGCTAACACAATGGGATTTTACTGGATTAAATTACAACGAGAGCAAATCATGGCTAAGCTCAGTAATGAATGTGATAGTTCTCCAACAGTGATTAATGCCACACTGCTCTCATGTTCAGTTCACTCAAATGCTTACATCCAAGTTGATTCACACCTACTGTACCTGTAGCGCAGTCTTGATATTCCCACATTTTGAAAGGACCCAAGATTATCTGGTGAAACTGGTAATTAAAGCCATCAAATGTTTAATTAGTGTTTTTGGGTGTTATTTAGTTATTAGTGTTTAGGGCCTGGTTTTGACCTGGAAGACCTGCACTGTTTTAAATCCAGCTTAACCACCTTACGCTAAGAATAGACAATTGATATGCCCTGTATAGAGATTATAGATCACTTTAAAACTGTTTTCATAGAGTTTTTCTTTTTAGAAGATATTTAATTAGCAGACTAGTTAGCATGTTGTTAAATACTATAATTGTACAATCCGTGAAGTGCTTGCTTCTCTCTCACAGCCTCATTTTTATTCCTGTCAAAAATGAAATATGCTTCTACTCTGACTAGGGTCTGTCAGGCACATGCTGTATATACACACACACACACACACACAGAGTTATGTCAATGTATCTGTGATATTTAATTGAACATGTTAATTAACTCATGAAAGACTAAAAGCGCGTATATCAAAAGACAGATGAATGTCAATCATTAACTCCGTGAAACGGGATTGAGAAGCTTCAAACAGCTGCTGACTGAAAAGTGGAAATGTTTGTGTAACTCACAACAGATGCCAGTCAATTATATCTGCTGATATGTGAACTCCACTCTGCCACAATATCTAACACTGTGTCTATAATGTCATTTTGATAGGCACATTAACAAAACAGAATGAGAGACCTGAGAGGCCAGTAATATGAATGGAAGATGTGATTAGTGGGATTGTTAATTTTTATTAGCACTTTTCCTCACTGAGTGTTCAATTGCAGCTGAGTGAGATGATCTTGACTGATATGGTTTATAGTATCTGATGTGATTCAGTGCTCATGCAGAAGTGTGTGTTGTACACATGTATGGGAGATATCCATGGTAACATGCGTCACTGGCATTCATGGGTCGTCTCATATGACCAATGCCTCTCTAGACCATCAATTTACCTCTGTACACTTTTTACATATAAGTATAATATACTATTTACATTTTTTTCTTTCATTCTCTCTGGCTCTTCCTTTTTCTTAAGATTTTCCTCGCCCCAGGGCAGAATGACGGATAGTGCTTTGTGCTCCATAATTAGTCACATTTAACCGGTGCTGTTAAATTCTGAGGCTCATCACATGATTCTGTTGTCCTGTTAAATTTATTTTTAGTTCCTCTGGGGCAGGAAATTATTTTATGGCTGGATAATCTTGTGATTCTATCTTCCACTTCTTTTTATTTCCTCTACTGATCTCTTTAATTCTCTTTGAAATTATATTTATGACCACTTTCTCTTATCTTTTGTCTGGCTTTGTCAACACTATGCCTTCAACTATCTTTCAGATGGACGGCCAATAGGAGTTGAGGGCATCCAGGTTCTAGGAACAGGAAACCTGATGATCTCTGATGTCAGAGTTCAGCATTCTGGTGTTTACGTCTGTGCAGCCAACAAGCCAGGAACCCGTGTGCGCAGAACTGCTCAGGGACGCCTAGTTGTGCAAGGTGATTTTTTTTTTTTTTTTTTTTTTTGTTGAAACAAACAACCCAAGAGGCAAACTTTTCAATGAGTCAAAATACATTTTTAGTTAAACCACAGCACTGTGTGTTGAACAACTGAATCGAAACATATTTGCTTTGAAAGAGATCAAATAACTAAATAAAATGGAAAACAAAAGATCCTCTAAAATCTGTGAGCTATTGTGAATTCGAACCAATTGGATACAGTACAATACAAGAGAGATTGCACAACATTGTTATTTTAGTGTTATTTATGTTCTTTTGTGTTAATTATTTAAATTTAAGTAGTTTTGTTGTGCTTTTTGCAGTTTTATTACTTTTTTTTGTAAATATACTACTTTAGCTTTATTTCAGTTTTAGTGCAGTACTTCAGCTTAGTTAAGTTGAAACATTTCATATTCTTAAATTTTAAGTTAAACTGCACAAAAAATGATTGTCATCGCATTTAAGTTAATTACTCCTGAGAGATGCAAAATACAACATCCAAATGATTAAATGGCTTTTGACGTTAGTGACTGAATCTCGGCGGCTGTAAACCATGATCGCGGGGAGCAACGCTGTAGGTGTAGCTGAGAATTGATATGATCTTAGTAGCCAGATGGTGTAGCAGCCTTTTGCTCACTGCAATACACTTCATTTGCCTTAAAGAGATAGAGAGGGAGAGAGTAAGAGAGTTGTTTTAAAAAATGTAGTGTAAAAAATTGGTAGTAAGACATAAAAAAAATGAAATCCCAGGAGAAAACTAAATGAGAGAAAAGGGGAGATAAGAAAATAAGGAAGAGATGTCTCAGATGATATATCACAGTGGTACATCAATACTACCTCAACCCTTCCCCCATTCTCTCTCTCTCTCTCTCTCTCTCTCTCGTGCACTTAGAGATAAGAGAAGAAAAAAGAGAGGACTAATTTGCAGGGCTGTGAGATGCACTGGACGGACCTCTGAGAGCAGTTAGAACCTCTCTTATCATTTATTTATTGAGAGAAGCTGGTAACACAGAAAGTAAAGGAGAGAGACTGAGAGGGAGATCAACACTTGCAGATTAAAGGACTTCAATAATTAAAGCCATTGCACCCTGAACGAATATGAAAGGTGTGATGATAATTAAAATGGATGCAAATGAGCTAACGGTTGCTAATCAGTCAGCAATTTCAAATTTTCCCAGATTAAATGTGTCCTAATTAAGCAGTAAATGACTATTGGATTAGCTGTGTTGTGTGTCAGTTGGCAGCATTGCCATGTTGTGAGGGAGGAGGGTATCTGGTGAGGTTGGGGGCAACAGACTGCTCTGGGGGGCTCAAAGAGGTGTGCGGTCCAAGTATCCCTTCCAAGCCCCCCACATCTGTTCTGCAGCGCTTAATCAGTTTTAATTTTCTCACTGTGTCATTTATGGATTGTCAGTTTCCTCTCCTGGCCCTGTAAAATTTGTTTTTGCCCTACTCTAATCGGGTTAATCTGACGCTTTCTCCAAGTTTATTTCTGTTACCACCCACTGCTGTCACAGTACATTCATTATAAATGTGATAAAGCCAAAGCCACGTAGACAGTCTCCCTCCCTCTCTCGTCACTTTGTGTGCGGTGATTTTCGTCTTCAAATGCTTCTATTGTCATTAATAGCATATAGGTGGCGCGTGGAAATGGAACTGGGTGGAAAGAGAAACATTAGTGCAGTCACCTAGTGAATATACTGAGACATTTCCCAACAGATATGAAGGTTTCAGAAATGTTGAGCCGTTATATTTAATGATCTGTTGTTTTGTATTGCCAGTAATGGAGTTCTCATTATCTCTTGCTTACTCTTCCTATGTATCTGTCTACAGCCCCTGCAGAGTTTGTGCAGCCCCCTCAGTCTATCGCTCGCCCAGTGGGCACCACTGCCATCTTCACTTGCTTGGCCCAGGGTGAGCCGGTCCCACAAATCACTTGGCTGAAAAATGGACAAATCTTAGAGCCCGATGGCCATGTCAAACTCAGGAACAACAATAGGTGAGCTGGAAAAGACCAGTGTTATTTATGTACTGCTATCTATATTTATATTATTGATATTGATTACTATTTTAAATTGTTTTTCTTTTAGGCAACCGCTAATTAGATGCTATTTACACTTGTGACAATAGTATATTTTCTTAGCGATAGTTTTCATAATAACAAGATTTTCTGCTATTTATACTAGTCATTGCAAATAATATCTACATCTCAGTATTTACAGTAGAAACATTATAAACATATTGAGTGTAAATTGTGTGTTTCAGTGCCAAGGCAGCATTTAAAAATTTTGCATTATTTCAATTCTTGAGTTGTTATTTTAGTTTACAATAACAACACTGATAAAGCCATGATATTGAATATAGCTTTCGTTTTTTACCCAACATCTGTTTCTATGTTGTATAAGCAATGCGGTAAGCTAATGTATAATCAGGAATCAGTTTTCTTACATAGCTGTACACTGCTGTCCGTCGAATCCAGAGTTACTCATTTGCACAATGTAATTTATTACATTTGGAGTCACCTTACAGAAGGCTTTAGCGAAGGCTGTCGCTGTTTGTGTCATTGAAGGACATTTTTTAGTTGCTGGTTGTCCTTTCCTAGCTACAGTGTTATGACAACCACGTTAGGACGCCACTTGTCGAGGTCAATAGGACACATCGTCCCGTGTTCTTCTGGTCCGTGCTGTATTGTGTCTGCTATGAAATACACTCAGCTTTCTGTTTATTTTTGCTTTTATTTTTCCCCCTGCTGTTTTGGTTATGATCATGTCTTTGGAAGTTAAACGTGATTCCTTGTCTATCGCTATAAATGTTTTATTGCCTGGGATTTTGTTGTGGTTAAAGAGCATGTTTACGATGTGAGAGAAAATCAATTTCATCGAGGTTCAAATTTATAACAGCAAAGATGGAGAGCTACTTTTCATTGCTAGAAGAAATCAGTTGGGCAAAGCAAAAAGGCTGGGACAGGCATGGCCTGACTGGAGTGAAAAGAAGCAGGTACAGCAGAGAAAGCACGCAGGAGTGGATAAGTTGGAATCTGAGCAGCACCATTAGCTAATTGACTCATAAAGTGGAGCAGTGAGCAGAAAGTGAGTCTGTTCTTCTTATTGATTAATTCTTATACATCGTTGGCCCATATGTGTCGGCACAACATCAGTTCTAAAGGATTACACATACGTTGTGAAATCCTGTTTTTCTAAACATTGTAGTAGTTTTTGTTTGCGTCTCTTGCTTCAAATTGAATTGCAAACTCATTTTAGAAAATAATAATAATAATTATATCTTGCTGATGTTATGATGTTGTGTGGATACATAAGGGTTATGAGTGATTCACCAAGAATGGTAGCGATAACAATAATGCATTAGCATGCACACACAAACAGACTATAATGTTCTGTTTATTCTAAACTCACAGTCATTTTGTCATCTGCCACTTTAAATGCTAAAGCTGTTTTTTTGTTGTTGTTGTTTTTTTAAAAAGCTGGAAAAAAACATTTTGTGGCAAATATAGTTTGTCTGTGTTCCTTTCATTATAGCCGTGGTGTAAATCTCTCTATTCTCATAGAATTAAAAATTTATAGTAGTGGTTATTTATATATCACATCTTACATTAAAAGTATTCATTTCATAAGTTCATGCTCTGCGAATCCAACCCATAATCTTGGTGTTGCCCAGTTGCTTCTTCACTAAATGACACTCTGTGGTATTCTTTTGCTTGTTTCATCATCCACCGTTGGAATATCATAAATCTGAAAAGTAATATCACACCTCTCCTGAATAAATCTATGAGATTGTTGCTTTGCACATTAAACTGGGATAAGAGAGCGTATCGAAAACAATCACACAATTCACCTTAATGGTGTTTTATAGTCAGCCCTTGTGTGTACGTCATCTCTGATACTTAGCAGCATTTTTATTTTTTTTGTCAGAGTGGAAACATCACAAGCATGTTAAGCAGCCTATATAATGGTAGTTGTGTGTTTATCTAGGTGGGTTGGGGGATTCACTGCATGCCAACAGGCAACCTAGCTTCCTCACAAACAAAACGGGGAGATGCTGACCTTCAAAAAAAGACAATCGATTATACATTTAACAAACTTGCATGTGCACACATTAATCAAGAGCTCATATATAGGCAGCCCCCCCAAAGGAGTGTCATGTGCTAACAGCAGGGTTGTCGCCAGAAAATCTTCAATTTTGTTTTCTATGGTGGGGGTACACGTTATGATCTCAAAAATAGACATTCACCTAAACAAAAACAACCTGTAGCTATTATTCTGTCGACGAATATTATATTATGACCTTTTATGTTTGTTAGAATCAGCTCTCAAATTGCCAGAGTTGACGCTCGAGAATCTTCTCTTTATAACACGTGTAAAGACATTTACCACGCAGTGTAGAGAGAGATTCGTTGATAATAACTTTGTGAGATTGCAATGAACTACAGTAAATGGGTTACAGCTTTTTAATTATTATGGATTTTTTATGCCATATAATCAATTCAAAATTTTAATAGAAAAGTTTGAAAAATGTGAAAGATTTTCTCTCGAAATTGCAACAAGTAGCTATATGCCTAGCCTACATGATAGACACTAAATAATGTTTTTTGTGTTATTAAAAAAAATAATAATAAAAAGTTTCTGCATGATTAAAGAAAATCTGCTACACAAAACAAAAGGTTTTTACGGTAATTTTATGGTAAAAACAAAAATAATAGAGCCTATAAACAGTAACTATAGTACAAATTTATATATACAAATCATAAAATAAAACACAAATTATAGACTAATGTACGGACTAATGTACGGCATATTATATATATATATATAATATATGTGTGTGTGCGTGTGTGTGTGTGTGTGTGTGTTGACTACAAATAAAAAACATAATAGTTAACCTAAAGTAACCGCACATTAACATGGCTTTGCTATACTAGCCATTTAGCTTCACCGTGGTATTTGTGATTATACTAATTGTAATAAATCTGAATCACTATAGCAATGCGCGCATACAGAGCGTGTGATCTCTGTGATGCCCAGATGTACAAAACAGACCCTCTCACCCCTGTAATAAACTCGGAGACAGGTGATAAGAATCGAAGCTCACACGTATAGTAATTTAGAAAACTAGTCCCATCCGAATAGGGCTACAGTGAAATTCGGCTAGGTATACACCCGCGCTAAAATTTCAAGGTGAAATCATAGCTTACGTAGTATAGTACCAGCTCCCAATCCAACTTTGTGAATAGATTAACGGCGATATATTTTTTATCGCACGATAAGAGTCTCACGTTAACAGATGTTAACAGCATATTAACGCCGAAACGGCCCAACACTAATTTCGTTTTAATTTCTGCAAATTCATAATTATTGATATAGCCTAATGCCTAGTGCAGCCCTTGAATATTTTTTTTCGTTGAGCATTGAATCATTCAGGCATTTACATTTGCAAATGAAAACACAACACACTTAGCCTATTTATCATCACGCACGGGCATAGTCTACAATCAAAAAGTATACTACTAAGAAAAACTATACAGAAAGTTAATTATGTATACACCAACTGTGGAAATAAATGTTTATATGAAATAAATATAAAAAGAGGAATTTACAAATATTAAATTAAATGTTTAATGTAATAAAAATGTTTTAAACATCTCTGATAAGCCCAGGTTGCTGGTCCTGCAGGTTTGTTTATGCAATGTGTCTGAATCATTATGTTTGTGCTACAAGTCACCGTTGTAGAGATGAGCGGTTCTTTGAGCTAAATGTGACTAAATATGTGATTTTCTCCACAATATTCATTGACAAGATAAAATGAACAATGTTTGTTCTCAATATTAAGTTCCCTCTTCATCCTATAAACAGGGGGCATGTCGAGTTGTTTGAGGGGGCACCGTCCCCCAGTACCCCCACTTGGCAACAAGCCTGGCATGTAAACAGACACTCAACATTTGCAAACTTATTACTGTAGCTTGTCCTTTTGCCCTCACCTCTCTTTTGTACATTTTGTACACTCTCACGTACCTCCACTGAGACACACAATGACATTTACATGTATCTGGAACAAGAGTTTAGGCTGTTTAAACAGGCTATTTTTAACATAAACCATGTATTGGCCACAACAAAAAAAATTGTTGTTTCATCAATAATAACAATTCCCTGTATATATGTTGTTTATTTATGTGTTGTTTGTTTATTGTGTATTTGTTGTTTGTGGGTGTGGATGTTTAACCATATCAGTTTATTTTTAATTGGAATTTTTCTGACTTTTTTAAGGATTAGATGACTTATGTATAAACTAGCACTAACTTAAAGTTAAGGGAAACTAACTTTTGAAGAGCACTTTCCCTGTAAGAGTGTGTTGGATTCAGTTCAGCATACGGTGTGGAGTATAGAGCATTTGTGAACAAGAATTAGTTTTAAGTGTTCTTTAGTTTTATAATCAGCTGGATTTAAATGTCAATATTGGTGCATCCTAGTCTGGCCAAGCTGCCATTTTAGAGCATTTCGGTTCCCAGAAAATGGGAACCAATGAGAAACGAGCTCCAGAAGGCAGGTAGTAAGGTAGCTTGGCCAGACTCCTATGAGCTTAATAGTCACGGAAGCCAGGCTAGGTGCATCCCTAAATTGCACCAGAATAATGTAATCTAATTTAACTTAATTAACCGATTGATTTTATGATGTTATGGGGTTATTCAAAACTGATTTAAACATGTCAGAGTGAGTCAAACGTGAGCGTGCTCTCTGTGTGCAGGTTTGCAGACATGTGCTAAAGTGCTGCAGGCAGAGCGGAGGTCATGCGGTTCAGTAGCTGCTGGAGCAGAGGGTGGGGTCACTGCCTGCTCCATAAACATAAAACACTATTACAGCAGTAATCAAAATGCCACAGTGACCCGCAGTCAAATCACACAGCACCGGCCAGCTCTTAGAAGGGCTTTGATGGTGGATATATATTATGTATACATTTCACGTACTATGCATGTGTGAATGCCTATTATACTGTAGGTGCATTTGTGTTAGATATGGGTAATCTCGTGCTTTGGTACTTCAAAGAGGGGCTTTGCTCACTGAGGGGCTTTTTTGCTCTGGTTACAAGTTTTGTCCAGCATGTTTTTTCATTGCTGTAATGAATGTATACTTAAAGACACGGTGCAGTGGGTGATGCACATGCTCATGGATGTAGATTTGAATCTAGATTACTTTCCACCTACATTTCTGTCCTGTCTCTACTGTTTAATGAATTTTGTTTTTTCTTTGAGACTTTTTTATTCTTATCTTTTGAGAGAACTATGTTGATAATGTTTATCATGTTTTGCAGTTGAATAGACAAAAACAGTAGACTTTCTTTCCCTTCTTAAACTCCATTATGCGCTTCTTGGTCATTACCCTCTCTCCAACCTATGCACAATGGAACGAGCTCTGGCCTTGACCTCTGACCTCTCCTGCAATCAGTCATTTTCACCAGGCTTTCAGCACCCTGTTTCATATGCCTCTCCCCTACCTAACACTCCCCTTTCCCACCCCCTTCTCGTCTTTCCATCTCTCTCTCTCTCTCCTCTAGAAGCCTGTGAATAAGGGTGACCACCCCATTCAAGAGGCACTGCTCTGTGACGACTGTGCAAACATGCTCTCAGTGTGCTGAATAGCAGCCCTCCTGTCTCAGGATGCTCTCTGTCAATCTGAGGAGAAGGCTGGAATGTATAGACAGATAGAGAGGGTGCAGATGGTCCCAGCACACTGTGTGCTTTTCCTCTTTAAACATCAGTATTCTGAACAACAACAAAGCACTTTTGTAGAAAGCAGATAAATTGCAAATCAGAATGCACAATAATGTTATTTAAATGTCTTGACATCAGCCAGGATTTGGTTTTTAATTCTGTATACTCCTCTATTTTTGCATTTAAAATACCTTTGCCATCATTTGGTGCTCACATGAAGAAAATTGTAATGTTGTAATGTTCCTAAATTAAAATTTAGCATGTTTAAAACAGATTATTTTATTTTTGCTTATTTTTCTGAATATTATATAAACTTTTAATGTCTGCAATTTGTTGGCCACAACAAATAATTGCTGGCCGATGCATTTCTGAATGCAAAAACATCATGTTTGTGTAGCTTACAACTGTGTCTGCCTCATGAGTATTTTATAATTAATATGCATGTTATAATTCATGCCCAACTAAATGTTTTGTTGGATAGAAATTAGTAAAAGAAATATAAAAGGAAACGTTTTATCCTTAATCATTATCTAGTGAATCACAAACTGGAAAAACCATGGGGCCTTTGAATATTGTTTTGGAAAATGGGATGTCTCTGAGTCAAAAGGGTATTGTATGTTTTGAAGCTTAGTGAGCCTAACTGACAATGACTCTGCTGCTCAGATGATTGTAGGGAGACTAGTATTTGTCGTGCTGTTCCTCAGAGAGCTGGAATGACAATATGATACTTGCCTGACAGTTTGGTCTATATAAGTTGGTAGGTATATTGTGAAGGCATGTCATGCTGGTTTGGAATTTCAAAAACAGCTGGATTTTTATTGGCAGCTCTATTTGTGTGTGGGGATTTCACAAAAAAAGTGAATGTGGTCTGAAACTGCCAACCAACCCTGTTCATTTACATCGAGATTCAACAGAGCTCGGTTAGCATGTTGTACAGGTAGTTTAAATGCTCCATGCATTAACACGTAATATGCAAACCTCTCAAGACGTGGTTTAGAGATGCAGTTTGGCAAAGTAGAGTGTTCTTGGTCTTCCTAATTAGCATTTACATTTATTCATTATAGATTTTTTTTATATACAAAGCAATTTACAATGGATTAATTCAAGGGAGAATGCAATATGCTAATAAGCAGCACTACCATATCACATTTTCATAAGTAACAGAGCAGTAGTGTAAGTGCAGAGCAAGCCCTTGGTACAAAAGCCTAGTTAAAAAGGTCTCTTTAGTTGTTTTCTAAGATTGCGATGGATTTCACTGTTTGGATGAAGATGCATCCCTTCAAATGAAAAGAAAATGACCTCTTACCACATTCTAATGGCACCACCATGAACAAAACTGACCTCAGTAACCTGGTAACAAAAGTGATCTCATCTCATACTATCCAAAAAAAAAAAATATTGATATACTTCTCTCCACCCATTGGTACAGTAAATATAGAAAAGCAAGTTTGCACAGTATTCTGCATGCAGTGTCTGCTGTATGTGTCGATGGGTGGTGCACATGTACAAGAGATAAACATCTGGCAGGTTGCTGCAGGCTGCTGGTGAGACATGAACAATATAAAAGAAAAGACCATAATCTCTAAGACTAACTAGGATGTAAAAAAAAAAAAAACCTTGCTTTAAAATGAATGAACTCCTTTCTGTTTTCCCATTCACTCTGAATAGTATCCCAGCAATATCATAACACCCCTACCATTTGTCTGAGAACACAAACAGCATGCAAATACATCATAAAAAAGAAGGTGGAGCTTAGAAAGAAAGAGTCACATTAGAAATAAGAGTCATATTTCCATATTCTGGCCCTTTAAGTGGTAAAAATTCATTTTTTTTCCCAGAGCCTCGGGATTATGGAAGGAAAAAAAAAACTGATTATATATTCAGCACTAATAATGCTCCCCCCTTCCACCATCACCGTATCCCCCAGCAATGAAGGGGAGCACAAAGGAGAAGGTGTTAAAAAAAAAATCAACAACACTAAAAGAGTGAGAGTGGAAAAATAAGGACTGGCGAGAAAGAATGGAAAGTGAAGAGGAGGATTCAGGAGGGAGGAGTTTGACAGATGGTTGGGTTTGCTTCATGTTAATGAGCACCCAGAGATGGTGGATGCATGTGGTTTGTTTGTAGCCTCTGCTTTATTCATGCCAGTTACATCATTTGCAGTGGGAACAAGGTTAGTTACTCATGTCAGTGCGCATGAGTGAGACCTATTATTTGGGACTTCTAGGCCTGCACCAATATTATAAAATCTGGCAGATATAAGATTATATTATCATTCTATGGCTGATATTTAAAATCTACTATATAGGTTTGTCAATATTAATTAAAAATAAGACCCTGTACCACAATACCAGTAATTTTTCCAAATCTGAATACAGAAAATAAATAAGCTTTCCATTTGTCGTGGTTGAATAATATTTGGCTGAGATACAAATATTTGAAAATCTGGAATTTGAGGGTTTTAAAAAAATTAAAATCTTAAGAGAAAACTTTAAAGGCGAGAGAAAATCACCTAAAATGTCTTTCTCTCTTTTTCTCTTCTCCTAGTACTCTGACCATCTATGGAGTGACCCAGGATGATGAGGCCATATATCAGTGTATTGCAGAGAACAGTGCAGGCTCCACACAGGCCAGTGCCCGTCTGACTGTGCTGTGGGCTGACGGGTTGCCAGGTGTTCCCACAGGCGTACGTGCAGAAGTCCTTTCTCCAACCTCCATTCAGGTGTCCTGGAACGAGCCCACTCAAAACACTCAGGACATAATTGGATATGTGTTGCATATCCGCAAGACTGCTGGTAAGAAAAAACACATGCCAGCATGCAAGAATCAAATCAAATCTAATTTACCCAGCTTTTCTTCAGCACTGAATGTAAAATGCTCCTCAATAAATCAATACTTTATTTAAAGTGTAAATGTAGATTTCCACAAATGTTATGAAATACGTATTTTATTCAGTCTTCACTCTAGGCTCTCTCATTATGGAAATCATTGAGATTGAGAGTCAATAGCAAATTGTCGCTTTTTTTCCTGTTGCCATCAGCTGGAGTGGAAATTTATATCTGTACAGCATGACAGAAAGAGACACATTATTATAATGGAGCTAAAGCTGTTTTTTGTGTAGTAAGGCAAGTCTTTATCTCTGTCTGAGGATACGTAACACAATGTCCAATCTAATATTTAAAGGATTAAACGCATGTCAAGAGCACAAGGCCAAGGCCAATTGTAGTCTGATTAACATGCATACATGCCTGATGAAACTGAGCTACAATGGCATTGTGTTTGTTAGATAATAAATGTGTGCGACTTGTAAAAGCACATTTTAAAATGGCTGTTTTAGCCCAAATTAAAAATAAAACCTCTAAACATGCTTGTTGGTAAAGAGAGAAGCCTGAAAGCTCAGCGTGAGGATGGATGCGTGTTCACACATCAGTCCCTCTCTCCTGGGAAGCTTTAAAATTGCGTGTTGATGTTTATCTGTGCTGGAGCAAAGACAGCTGAACTAAGACCTTTGCTGAAGTGCTCTTAAGTGTTCTCTGCTGCGCTTTTTCCTTTTCTCTCTCATTCTCTCACTGTGGTGCTATTATGAGTATAAGCTGCTGCAATTTAGATTTCTGATATGTACGGAGCATCTCTCATCAGTTGGAAGCCTCACTGCCCTACAGCGCTGTGAAATATGTTTTGGAGTGTGAGCCATTTATAATGTATATGATCACTTACAGCAATTTGGAATGAATAAATAATGAAATATAACATTTAAGCCACCCATAAATGTGACTGTAAGAGCTGCCAACATTAAGAGCTGGGCAATTCTCTTGGCACACTCTTGCTCTTTTCTCTCATAGCATTTTGGGGTGTTTAATGATGGTCTCTCACGGTTTTTCTCTTTCCTCATTTCAACCTTCACCCTTTCCCATCAGATCCAGTGGAGATGGAGTACCAAGAGGCTGTGAGTAAAATGACCCTGCAGCAGGTAATCGGCGATCTGGAGCCTTCCACCAGCTACAGCTTCTATGTGAAGGCTTACACGTCCCGCGGAGCCAGCAAAGCCTCTGAGACGACTGTGGAGAGCACTCTGGGAGAAGGTATAAAAACATATTTAAACAATCGTGCAAACACAGGCTTCTTTTTTATGCATAATTGTATAATTCCCAGTTATTTTAAGTTGTTATTGTGCTGGCAGTAATTAACTGGAAAAACACAGTCTCTCTCTTGAATCTTCTTAACAATAAAGCATTCCCTCAGAGGAATTTTTGACACAGCATAGTTTTCAATTCAAGGTTGTTCTGGGCAAAGTTCCCACCTGTTCTATATTCTCTTGCTGCTGAAATACATGCGCCTGCTCCTTTGTGTTTGTGATGCCTACAGTCCCTGCTCCACCAGCCTTGTACACAAAGGTGATTAATTCAGTGGTGGTACAGGCCACATGGGAGCCCTCCACTAAGATGGGCCAGCAGGAAGGATTCAATCTCTACTACCGAAAGGTTTCTGTCCCCATCTTCACCGGACCCCTTACCTTCCCACGTAATGTGACCCAGTACAACATCACTCAGCTGGGTAAGTCTAGTCAAAAATATGAGCAGAATGTTAACGCTTACGTATTTTTGTTATGTTCAAGGCATTAATGATTTTAATTTTACATATAATTTATTACATTTTATGCTTGTCTTATAAAAACCAAATATTAATTTATTGTTGTTGTTGTTGTTTAACATTTAGCCTGATACAGGCATATGGTTTACAGAAAAACACAATACATATTTTTATATAAAAAAACATATATATTTAAAAACAAACAACTGACCTTATATATGTATGTCAATTGTTTTTATAGCAATAAAAATTATAAAAACAATAATAATACTAATTTATTATTATTAAATCAAATCATAATTATAAAATTAAGCATTTATTTTGTTTTGCTTTATAGCAAGTTAACATAAATTATTATATTATTAATGCATATAATAATACATTTAATATGTATTAATATATGCATTAATAATATAATATTATGTTAGTGTTGGGCAAGGATTAATCACATGATCCAAATTTAAGGTTGTTGCGTACATAATGTATGCGTGTGTACTTTGTATATTTATTATGTATATATAAATACGCACGCATGCATGTATATACTGTATTTAAGAAATAATTTTGTTTATATATTAAATATATTTATATGTAATATAAATAATATGAATATAAATATTATCATGTAAATAAATATTTATATATTTCAAATATATGCTGCATGTTTTCATATGTACATAATGAATATACAAACATATACACATATATTATATGAACTAAATGTTTTATTTTTGGATACAATTAGTTGCCCAGCACTAATATAATTAGAATTTAAAAAAAAAAATTTTGATTTATTTTTTTTTTTTTCTTCTTTTTCGACAGATCCCTCTTTTGTGTATGAAATTAAGATTCTGGCTTTTAACCAGCATGGAGAGGGCAATGCCACCTTGCGCTTTGTGTCACTGAAGGAGGCGGTGGAGAAATCAGGTGCCTGATGCAACACAGTGGTTCACTCCCACACATGCAAGCATACTGTAATAACTCACTTACACTGACTCTATTTATGTGTGTGTTCTGTTCCTGCAGTGCTAAATACCCCTTGCAACTGTGTAAAAGATGAACAGAGTAAAAGCTCCACCACAGGCATCATCATTGGCATCCATATTGGAGTCACTTGCATCATTTTCTGTGTTATTTTCCTCATGTTTAGCTACAGGGGCAGGTGAGGAATCAATGCTGACTTTGTGTAGTATCCTTTTATAGCCAATGCAGTCGCAGTGAGCATGGGCGGAAAAGAGTTTTGCTTTAAATAAAGGTCAGAATGTTTCTTTAGATGCAGAGTTAAATGTTTTTTTTTTCATCGCAGGTTGAGGATGTGTAAAACTGTGCAGGCCACCCGACAGGCGGGCCGTAACCCAGCAGCAGGAGTCGTGCTCGAATCCTCCTCTTCCTCACAGGGGGCTCTGGCCCTCAACGGCCCCCACAGGTTCAGCTCAGACGGGAATGGAGGAACCCACACTGCAAAGAGCTGCACTGACTCCAATGAGATGGAGAGACTCTTCTCAGGACCATCCCACTTCTCCCATCTACCTGACACCACCCACACTGTGAGCCTTGGAGAAACGCATACATTTATAGATGTGTAATGGATTGTATGGTCATAGTTCTTCCTGGAGAACAACTTATGAGAGCATGTAAAGTAGAATCGAAAGGGATATGCATTTACCTGAATGTACTGTAAGGGATCAAAGTAAAACCATAACCCTATGAGCTCTGATGAGATTCCTTGACCTCACAAAAAATGTGGTGTTTGGCAATGTGACTTTTTATTTATTTTTTTACTGTGTATTTTTGCTTCCTTTCAGATTGAGAGCTCTTTGGTCTCTTGTCCGTTAAATGAAACCCAGATGTCCACACTTCCCCTTGATGACTTCAGCCTGATTGTGAGGTGCAGTTCCGGCAGCATGCAGCAGAGGGCCAACAGGATGAAGACTGATGAAGAAATGAAGGCCAAGAAAATTCTCTACTCAGACTCCTGTCCAACTCAGGTCAACTGAAGTATTCTTCTTTTTTAGTTCTGTTTTTATCGTGCAAAGAATATATTATTCGTAAGTTAAGTTCCCTTTGTGGGAATCACTGGACTGTAATGCCGAAAGGTCCCTGTGGCCTCATGGATAGGTGAGGTTCAGCGATGGACATCTATTATTTCTCATTGGTAGGTCAACAAATTCACTCTTGCAGTTACACTTGGCAGCATACAGTGAAAGTCTCCAGTCACTACTATCTATAATTGATTTTATTGGGCTTCTTCTGCACGACAGAGAAGTATTTTTCCTACTAAAACATATGTTCGACTTGCTGCCTCCTCTTAACCTACCAATGATTTCACAAGCCCATCCATCGAGACTAAGACCTTCTTCCAGGGATTTCCAATTATTCTCAGGACTTTTTTTTCACTGATATCAATGTTTTGTTGTGTTTTTTTTTTTTTTTTTTAAGTAAGTTTTAGCCTTCATGAAGACTTTAGACTCGGCTATGTGAACCTTAGAATTTGCAACAAAAAGCCTACCTCAGCTGGAATGAATGTCTTGTAGGAAGTCTTTGAGATCTGCATATTGTTGTCTGTTCTGTTTTTATATACATCAAGCGTTCAGTCAAAAGAGAAAAAGGTGCTTCTCTACCTCAGATTTCAAGGACTGCCGCTCTCCTGCTCATTGATGCGAAACAAGAAAAAAATCCAACATATAGCACTTCCAAATGTTGAAGTCAATGTTCTACCTCAAAATAACAATGTCGTTATTGTCGTTGTGGTTATTTTCACGTATTGAAACATAGCCTCTTGTTTGTGAGATCCTGGCTTCACTATGTTAATGAATTGCTGTGTTTTGATATGTCAGTACCTCATGCCAGTTGACAGATGACATTGTTCTATGAATTCTTCTTGTAAAGATGTTTTGATAGTGTCCTTGTATTCACGTAGGATTTTTTTGGTTCTATGTTTCCTGATCAGAGTATTTTTATGTTAATCGTAGTCGACGCAGTAAAAAGGAAAGACTTTTTAAGATAAACTGCACTGTTACTAATGTCTTCAGGATAAAGAAATTACTGCTCTCAGATGAACGCCACCGTAAGCAGCGCTGGATATAAGCATAAGAACAATGTTTAGATATTTCAATAGTTTGACTTCATGTGTTTTTGCATGTCATGTAACACAAAAATAACTGGGAAGATCGACAAGTGTGTAAAGCGTTCGTTTCGGATTTAAGCACATGCTGTTTCTATGGGTGCTGATAGAAGTAAATTGTGATATAGGTTAGGTACATCTATCACGTGTTGTGATATTTCATGAAGGATTGACATGTAATTACAGGACCGAAGCTCAAGCACCCTTAGATACTGTTAAAGCTGTTCAGATACTCTGCTGCATGTTATGACGTGAACGCCAAACTATGGAAGAACTGGGCATTCTAGAATCCTCCAGGAAGTGAACATTCCATTAGAAGCCAAAGCCACTGGAGATTCTCACGGCTTCTATGTGAAGTTCCATCATTTTTTTTTATATCCCATGCCTCTCGTCCATGTTTTTAGTGCCACATTGATCAGGGAGCACAAAGTGCATCATACATACGCACATGACTCGCACACACATGACATCTGTTGGCGTTATACTCTCAGAATGCTGAGTAGAGGATGATGCCTGAGCTACCGCTGGTCATCTCTTCATATATCTTGCCAGCTATTGAATCGCTTTTCAATTGCTTTTCACTGTGTGCTCAGCCACCCAATCCAAGACCAGCTGTTTCTTTTAGCGGGGAGGGAGAGTTGAAAGTACCAGCAAGATGTTCTTTCTCCTCTGCTGTCCCATAGTACTATATTTTTTTAGTAACCTACCTCGACACAGCAGTCATGCTCTCAGGTTGCTCCTACTCTGATGGGGAGATTGTATTTTTTGTATAGTACACACACACACACACACATGCATACACACATCAGAGGAGAACATCTCCTTTGGACCCTTTAGCAGATCAGTGCGTTGCATTAGCTTTTCATGCGCTTTGATTTTATTGAATGTATAGTGTTATTTTTGTCTCATTGTTATCAAATAGTCATGTTTACTTTATTCCGGCTGGTTCAGATGACTGGTCCAACGGTTTTGTCGCTATCATTTTTTTTTCTTTATTTAAAACTGTAAACATCCTCATCATTGTGTGTAGATAATGAGTCAAATTTGCATATTTTCATAACGCCCAAGAATTCTGTAATTAATCTTTTTTTTTAAAGAAATGGACAAAGTAAGCCTAGATAATCAAAAAAAATCATATTCACGTAAGGTATATTCCTTCAAATACTGGTTCTGGAACAGAATTGCACATTTATTACAGTGTAGAAAAGACTCAGACAATGTGCTGTATATTTATTGTACCGATTGCATTGTAGTGTCGTCAATGGAGACTGTAGAAGCTTTTGTGTTGTCTGTATACAGATAAGTGCTCAATTCTTTGGCTGTGTTAAATGGAATTAATGAAAAAGATTCTGAACAAGGAAAGGAATGTGATACGCTGTTCTGTAGAACTTTGTCCCTAATAATGAAAGTCTCGATGAAATATCTATTGTACAGTCTTGGTGCTCTTGGCATTCCTGTAATAAGGCGAAACGGTTTCCTCTGTTGTGTAATGCAATACAAGCAATTCTCAATGCTGTTACATTTCCAAAAGTTATCTGCAGTTTTGTTGCTTGTTTCTTGATAGGTTTGGTTTTGTGAGGCTTGTAAACTACTAGTGTGCAGATCAGTACAACTTAGTGTTTTTAAAAC
>JAUMHR010000052.1:10480624-10494201 GCA_032361145.1 Enteromius fasciolatus | reverse complement strand
GTTAAACACATCTGTATTGATGCTTCCAAGGCTATCAATTGTGACAATTTAAATTAAATCTCATTCATGTCCGCTAGCTTTACAATGTTGGTGAAAAACCAGCAGTACAATGTGCAATATGTCATAAGAAACTAAACTGTTTAACTTTGAAAAGCATACAAATGGATGTACAAAATAAGTGAATCTAATCCAATATCAATGTGTTCCTCAGAAAAACTGTATGTGTTGAAAAACCCTGAGAACAAGGCCAGAAGGGAAGGTCAGACAGCTGCCTTCTGTTGTAAGGTTGATGGGACACCTGAACCAATACAGTATGAATGGTAAGCTTAAGCTTTCAGATATAAATTGATGTTCCATGTAATCTTATGTGACACTCAAAAGTCAATATGTTATGTTCCTTTAATAAAGTATTCAAATAAATAAATAAAGGCGGACAGTTATATGAGGATAGTTCAGACAAACTATGACAATCACTGTTTTCAATCTGTAGGTTCCACAACGGTTCTCTGCTGGACAGGAGTCAATATCAATATGATGAGACACTGGTTTTGAGGAATGTCAGTTTGGACCATATAGGAGAATACTACTGCAGAGCCAGTAATGAGAACGGAGCCATCAAATCTAAACCAGCCACCCTCATAGTTATTGGTGTGCCGTCATTCTGTTTAAACCACATATCAGCATGTCATATTAACCTAAAATATATCATAATACTTTACAAATAATCTGGTCTCAGTTTGGCATTTATATGTTTTCTATCCATTTCTATGTTAAGGTCAAAAAGCCCCATCATGCAATCCTAAGCCTTATTCCCATCTGATTCGACTTCCACATGACTGCTTTCAAAATGAGACCAACTCTTTGTACTATGATGTGGGAAGATGCCCAACATCTACGTGCACAGGGAAGCTGGATAACGGCATCAGATGCAAAGACTCAGTTTCCTACTGCTGTGGAATTTCAGACATGGAGGAGAAAGAGATTACGTGTCAGGGCTATCAGTTGCCAATCATGGTAGTAACTCAGTGTGGTTGTAAAACATGTGTGGACACAAAGGCTATCGTTCGTGGACGTGCTATCGCAGCAGACACTGGTGAGCCCATGAGGTTTGGACACATCTATTTGGATGGCGCAAGAGTAAGTCGAACTGGATACAAAGGCACATTCTCTATCCAGGTACCAACAAACACAGAGCGTTTGGTCCTCACCTTTGTGGACAACATGCAGAAATTTGTGAATACCACAAAAGTGCTACCATTCAATCCCAGAGGTGGAGCTGTGTTCTATGAGATCAAGCTGTTGAGGAAAAAGCCAGCTGTGATTATTAGCTCAAGAGAGACTAATAAGCTAGATCTTGGTGAGGTGGAAGGCCAAGACCCCATTGCTGAGATTGAGATCCCACCAAATACATTCTATAAAGAAAATGGAGAGGTGTTCATGGGAAATGTCAAAGCCAGTGTGACTTTCCTCGACCCCAGGGATGTATCAACAGCAGCGGCTGCCCAAAGTGATCTCAACTTCATTGGTGATGAAGGTGACACTCTGCCCTTGAGGACCTATGGAATGTTCTCTGTGGACTTCAGGGATGAAGTAGGAGGTGATTCTCTCAATGCCGGAGAGGTGAAAGTGCATCTCGATGCAGCACAAGTGAAGATGCCCGAGCACTTGAAGACCATGAAATTATGGTCCCTTAATCCTGAGACAGGTTTATGGGAGGAAGAGGGCCAGTTCCAGGCTGAGAGGAAACAAAGGGGGAAAAGAGAGGAGAGGACCTTCCTCATAGGTAACATGGAAATCCGTGAGAGACGTCTGTTTAACTTGGATGTACCTGAGAACAGGAGATGTTATGTGAAAGTGCGGGCTTTCCGTAGCGAACGGTACATGCCTAGCGAGCAAACTGAAGGAGTTGTGATGACTTTAATAAATATGGAGCCCACACCAGGGTTTTCAACCAACCCCCGGGCTTGGGGTAGATTTGATAGTGTCATTACTGGCCCAAATGGTGCATGTCTTCCAGCCTTCTGTGATGAACAGAAATCAGATGCATATTCGGCTTATGTCATGGCCAACCTTGGGGGAGAAGAGCTAGAGGCAGTAGCATCCTCTCCAAAGATGAATCCTAACATTATTGGTGTCCCACAGCCATATTTGAATAAGTTGAACTACAAACGCACAGACCACGAAGATCCCAGAATAAAAAAAACAGCATTCAGTATCAATGTGGCCAAACCCCGATCGAATGCGGCTGAGGAGGCCAATGGTCCAGTTTATCCATTTGACAAACTTAAAGAGTGTGAGGAAGCGCCATTCAGCGCAGCTCACTTCCGTTTTTCAAGAGTTGAAGGAGACCGGTACGATTACAACACAGTGCCTTTTAATGAGGATGACCCCATGAGCTGGACTGAAGACTACTTGAGTTGGTGGCCAAAACCCATGGAATACAGGGCCTGCTACATTAAAGTAAAACTTAACAGCGTCCATGAGCTGAACGTCCGCTCTCGCAATATGGGAGGTACCCATCCAAAAACTGTTGGCCAACTGTATGGCATTCGTGACACAAGAAGCATTCGAGACATGGACCAATCAACTGTTTCAGCAGTGTGTCTGGAGTTCAAGTGCAGTGGGATGCTGTATGATCAAGACCGAGTGGATCGGACCCTTGTGAAAGTAATGCCTCAGGGCAGCTGTAAGCGAGACGGTGTAAACAGCATGCTCCAGGAATACTTGGTGAACCACCTTCCACTGGCTGTCAACAATGACACAAATGAGTTCACCATGCTAGCACCTCTAGACCCACTGGGCCACAACTACGGTATATATACAGTGACTGACCAAGATCCTAGGACAGCCAAAGAAATTGCACTTGGCCGTTGCTTTGATGGTACTTCAGATGGCACCTCTCGCGTCATGAAGAGCAATGAAGGAGTGGCATTAACATTCACCTGTGGCGATAAAGAGGTCACTAGGCAGAGCATGTTCCAGCAGATACAGAACTCAGTGGGTCAGGCCACAGCTGGAAGTGCACGGCCGGGAAGAGGAAACCGGAGGCAAAGAGGTGGCTCAACAGCACCTCGCAGTAGTAGTAGGAGGAGTACTCGTAATTCCTATACACGTGTCCAGACCATTGGTTGATATTCCTAGAACTTAAAAACTATATGAGAAAAGACAGATCCATTCCCTATGAGAGCTGCTCTCATATTTAACTCAGAGTTACTGGATTTAAACCATTTTAAAACTTGACAGAATAACAAAATTAGCGTTGTGTTTGAATATAGCTAGGGCGCGTCCCAAAGCAACTTAGTATTGCTGATAACATCAACTGGTAAACAATATTACAAATGTCATGAATTGTAACTCAAATTAATATTAGAGTGAAGACAACTTTTTACTTTATTAAAAGCCATAAACTAAAATCATATATATATATATAAAACAGTAACTCCAGAGGAATGTGTGCTTCATGTAATTTTCCATTTTTATATTTTCTATTGACTTGTACTGTGGTAAATATTTTACTACTTGAAACTGTAAATACTCAAATATTTATTGCATACTTCAGATTATCAAAAACAAGGCAGTAGAACATCACATTTCCACTCAAACAAACATGAAAGCCATTTATCACTCATTAATTAAAAAACTGAAGTTGTCCAAACCCTTTACAAAAATACCAAGTGATACCTTTAGTACAATGATTTTATTAAATTAGAGCTTTAAAAAACAATGCCTGTGTCTTTGTGTTATCATTGCCCGATTTTAACAATGTATGAGAAAATCCTCCAAGCTGTATTTTTTTTTTTTAATATATATATATATATATGTTTTGTTGCCAATAACAAGTTTGCATTTCATTTTACTTCATTCATGCCTTTGGAAGCTTACTGTAGTGACAATAGGTCAAAATAGCACAAATCCCCATGGATTTGCTGCTTCCAACTAGTGATGCTTAAAACTGATCATAAACTATCACAGTAGCAACACTACTGATTATCATTAATCGACCAAATGTGCAACAATACTGAGTTAATTTAAATTATATTTTGGTGAAGAAACCACTGCACCATAGTCTGTTCTGCATTTATATGAAGGCAACGTCAAGAGATTCAGGATGATGCTTGGATTCAGTTTTGTTCTGCTTTCATCGTTTTCATTCTTTCATTTAGTCGTCTGTTCATTATGTAGTGTTGACTGAAATCACTTATAAAGTCCTATTATTTCAAATGTTGGATGGTTCACAAAACTGGAAAACTGCTTCCAAATGTGCATAAATATGCCAGAAAAGTAGAAACATACTTTCAATAAGGACATTCTTGGAAGAAATTAATTTGCATAGAGCATCACATTTACTTCTGTGTAACTGAAATTGCACAGCTTTAAAAACATAAGTCACTTTCAAGGAAAACAAAGAAGATATTGTCTGCAAAGTTTTCTATAAGGCATTGAAATGCTTATTTAAGCCAATCAGAGGAAACACCTCCATCAAAAATGTCACATACCATAGTCTGTTTTTGAAATAAAAATGAGAATTCAAGGCCATCTGAATAAATTTACTTTTCCCCCATTTGCCGCTGAAGTGCAATGGGCTGATAGCAGCTTTATGAGGAGTCTGTCACCACTGGAACCAAGTAAAGGGTTGACACATTGTTCAGTGTCCAAGATGGCACTGAGAAGCATGAAAGAGTAATGTTGCATGTCTGCAAGGGCATCTGGGCACAGAGGGAATGGGAAGGGGGATGATGAACCTTCGTCACATGAAGTCATCATAGTCATTGCCATAACCATCGTTAAAACCACCATAATCAGCAAAGTCATCTTTCATGTTTGCTTTAAATCCTCCACCAGGAAGCACACCTTTCTTCTTTTTCTTATTTGCCTTCTTTTCCTGTGCATAACAGCAACACATTTTTATTGATTATTTTGCTGTTGATATTTTGATTATAATCAACAATGCTATAAATAAGCATGTTGGTGCCTGTAAATAAGATTATCAACTAAGAAACAATCAAGTTATTTGCACTAAAAAGTTTTTTTTAAAAGTTCCTCTAAGACAGAGCAAAATCATTCAGCTCACCTTTTCTTGCTTCTGTTTTTCACTGAGCAGAACAGACAAAGAATTACTTATTTTTTTCAGGTCATCTACTTCCACTACACAGAGAAGGGAAAAAACACAGACGTGTGTAAGGTTTTATGTTTAAGAGACTCACCATATAATCTTAAAAGCTGTGGAAATATCAGTAATTTGCATTATTAAAATAAAAGTGTTGACAAATATCCACATACAAGTAAAAAAATATTTACATGAAATACAAAGCTCTCGAAACAGTGACTCCAAAAAGCTGGAATAATGCACAGATTTTTCAAACTGTGTTATCCTATCTTTCAGTAATTTTTCAAATGCAACAAAGTCATCTTTGGATGAAGGGCACATGGCTTCAATTCCAGAGGCATTGTTTGTTGTAATAACAGTAGTAGAGGCGTTTGCAGCAGCAGGATCAACACCTGTAATCAGAAAGATTGTTCAGTGATTAAAGGCCATTGCACACCGAGTCCAACTTGGAAGATTTCACATGTAATGCACCTCACAACAACGCATTTCTTACCAAACGCCTCGCGGGCGAATTCCATGTCTGCCTCCTCCTGCAGTTTCTTCACTCGAAGCTTCTCTGCATTCTGCTCCTCAGGTGATATGTCCGTCTATTCGCAGATTTCAAAAACAAAGGTTTAAACAATTAAAATAAATGAGTAATTAGAAAGGAAATGAATAAGTAATTATACAAGTAACTTTATTTTTCTTACCATCTTTGTTAACTCATCTTGTTTTTTCTTTTGCAAAATTTCTTTCTCTCTTATTTTATCAGTTAATTTTTTCTTCTCAGGTGGTTTCACCTCTATAAGAAATTAAATCACACCATAAGAGTACTTCCTAACTGGGTTCAAGAAAAACAGTAATAAATTAACACACCCAAAAGACATAAAGACATAAAAATTCTGACCACTCAACAGAGATCAATACCTGCTTTTTCCTGTTCAGCTTCCTTCTCCTCTTCTTCATCATCATCCCAGTTATCCTGCAGAAGAAAACTAAGGTAACCATATGTAAACTAATAAAATGATTTGAACTCAATCAAGAGGTTTCAATGACCTATTTACTTGTTTGTTTATTCTGCTTATTACATGGCAGCTTATGAACTAATAAGATAACGAATTAATTATTTCTTCACTATTAAATTAATAACAGCACAAGTGCTTTTTAATTAGTTTGGCCATTGTAATTAGACATGTAAGGGTTTTTTGTAAGTGTAAATTCCTTTGTCAACAGTGAATAACAAACTGCCAAGTCTGTCATTTCCAGGTTTTCTTCTGTCATTCCAGAAAAGTTCATTTAAACTCTTGAAGCCCTGGTTAACGGGTTCATTTGGGGAATCTTTTTCCAGAGCTGCCTTTCAAACAAAATAACTGGCAGTATATGACAATAATACACACAGACTCTCTCTCTCTGTGTGTGTGTTCGAAAAGAGGAGGGCGCGTGAGAGAATTCTAGATCTGCGCGTCAACAGGACACACGTCATGACGTCAACAGGAACTCAACCAGCTGCTGCCTGCCTGGCGCAAAAAAATTACAGCATCCACATGACAGCGACTGTTTGAGATGTAACGTTAACACAAACTCGGTCAAAACTGAAAACGAAATTAGTTTTAAAACTTACGCCATTTACTAGACCTTGTTTGCAAATTGTCGAGTTCGGTGTACCACGTTCTTTGCTAATTAGCACATGACAAGCTAAAGTAACAACAACAATTGTAATAACTAGACTAAAGGGAGTCAGTACATTGAACGAATAAAACAAACGAAAAAGATAACGTTAATTTTACTAAAGAAGTTCCACGTAGCCTGTCACTTGCTCGCTGTCGAAACTGGTTTCATTTTGGTCAATCAATTTCAACCACTGACACTCACATGATGTGACCCATGCTGTCATACCTCCTATAATAGTTTGATTAATTTGTAAAATGTTGGTAGCTTAATATTTTGGCAAAAAAAAAAAAAGAAATGGTCAGATAACAAATCCGTCAAGCTGGAAGATGACACGTTTTCTGACGTAAACACAGAAACTGTCAGTGTAACAGTAGTACTAGAAAACCATGAACACGCAACTGGATACAGCTGGTGAATCTCTAAATAAAACAGGCCTATTCTGGGCTAGCTAAACTGCTAAAAATACACCACGATCGTCCATATTAGCGTCGCTACTTTCATCCACATATAACACGAAAAGGCAGAATTAAAAGAACTAAAATGCTCTTTAGTGATAAAGTTTTGATAACATGGCCATTAGCACGCTACCTTAACGTCTTCCTCCTCGTCTTCGCCTTCCCATCTATCCAGCCTCCCGGCGGCATTTTTTATCGGCTCATTCAGCTCGAAGTTGTCAGCGTCTTTCGAAGAAAAAAAATAACGCTGAGGTTAAGACAGTGACCGACCCTCTGTCATACACTTGACTCTAAAATATGGAAGTGATCCTTACCCCAGTCGTCGGAATCCGCCATCTTGGCTAAGTGTGAGTTAGTTAAAGTAGTAGCTGAGAGAAAGCATGTGCACAGTGCGGCTCTGATCTACGCGCTTCTGTCGGTCTGCTGACGGGATACCGGAGGACTGGAGTCAGCGCGCCCCCGTATGGCGCACAAGAGCACGAGACATTACTGATGCTCAAGTCTATGACAAGTCATAAGCTAATAATAATTATTACAATTTCATGAATTATTGTCACTTCATTTTTACAAGTATTATTATATTTAACGTAGTAATTTTTGTAGTGTAAAAATTATAAGTCTCCTTATAATATCTCTTAAAATACTTTATTTCCAATGTTATATGCACTGGTTTATGCACAACAATATAAAATTAAGATACAGTCTGACATCAAGCTGCATGAAATATTATGACAAATAGATAATAGCTAGAATAAATACATAAGTGAGTTTACACAAAAGAGAAAAAGTTCACAATTAAGTTACAGTTAATACATCAATTGACAAAAGTCAATACATCCCTTTCTGATATTTTTCCAAAATTACACAGTATGAAGGCTGTTAAGTCAGTTTTAAAAAAGTAAATAAACAATGCTAATAAAAACAGGAGAGGAAGTTGAATATAAAATCACAAGTCAAACCAAATCAGTTTAGGCAATTACAGACCTAAGTTGATAAATTATTCTCCAAACAAGCAATTATTCAAAAACAGTCAAACAAAACCACATTTTCACTGAGCAACTATTATAAAGTGCTTAAAGAATTATTTCCATGAATTATTGTTCTTGTATTTCTCGTAACTCTTATAAATACAGTTTTAACATTACATCATATTGCACATATTTGAAAAGAAAAGTTAAATTCTGTTTAGCAGCAATAGACTCATCCCAGAGAAGACAGCAGCATTATCAGGATGCTGGAGAGGTAGAAGAAAGGACAGGGATGCATTGCAACTCCCAGTGACCTGCCTGAAATATACACAAATATAAATGTGAGGCAAAATAAAGAACATTTAACAACCCAAAATGTCCAAATATCACTCATTCATTCAGACTTTGACACTTTAACTAATGTAAGACCAAAAATCTTTATTTAAAGGGGTCATATGATGCGATTTCGAATTTTCCGTTCTCTTTGGTGTGTTACTAGCTGTTAGTGTATAGATAAGATTCCTAAAGTTACAAAGATTAAAGTTTCAAAATCAGAGATATAAAAGTTATGAGTCATGATATAACTAGAAATCAGTGGTTAAGTTGTATTCACAACATTGTTCCAGAACAGTTCAACACAAATATTAGTGTGTTAAATGCATTTACGGAGAACTGACTCAACCTTCAGAGTAGCTGGCTGTGCACAGAGACTATAAAATGGAGCAATCTACCTCTGTAAGGACAGGCTGGCGCTTCTCACTCACCACCTTTAAGTAAGTTACGGTTTCTTATTAAAAGAACCTGCTAATAACTATTCAAACACGAGTTTTGAGCAGTGAAGGGTAACGTTAGTGCTTGTTGTTTGTCATTTTTTGACCACTAATGCAGAAATGGTGTTATGTTTACGAGGCGTGATGCAAAGTCTCCACTGGATGCAACAAATGCCTCGTTTGTGATGTGTTTTATTGTTATAGCACTGGGACGTGGCATCACATTATGGTAAGGGGCGTAACATTTTCATCAGATGCTTGCGGTATAATGTAATAATGTACAGTATATGGAAAACCACGTAAACACATTGCATTACACCAATACACAAAATAATGTTCTTTTTAGCAACATCATATGACCCCTTTAAAGAGTTTTACCTCTAAAATCTACAGGTTTGTCCTCCCAGGGGCTGAGCACCATGGACAGGGCCGTCTGCTGTACCGGAGACAGAGCAGAGCGCTGGGCCTCAGTCACAGCAACGGCCTGATCATAGGTGAACATACGAATCTGTGCCTGGTTAAACACTATCTGTGAAGAGAAAATGTAGAAATACCAGGCATTAAAGATGCTGAAGTCACTTAAAAACCCTTATTATATGTTAGTTTATAGTGTTTTGATATCTTGAAATTTAGGAAAGAAATTAATTGTTTGATTTTTATCATTTGTTGTCAAATTGGTGAGAGGAATTAAAAAAGACAAAGGATATTTCTACTTGACGTGCTATTAATACTTATTAACACAGTCAAATCACCACATGCATATATCATATATTTCAATGCAAGGCACAAAAGAGGCTAGAGGAAATAGATACTAACTGCAAATTTGCCCGCTGGGATGAGAGAGATGGCAAGTGCGGTGATTCCTTCTATTTGTTCCCTCACCAAAGAAGACATGTCCATGTCAGACAGGCCCGCTACAGAAAGGGAAAAATGCACAAAAACACCATGTCAAGACAAAAAAACATCAATTATCACAACTACGAACCAAACCTAGCAAATCAGGTACAAGTTCACTTAACTACTAATACTAATTCTCTGTGATAAACTATATCTGTTAATTAAAGTACACTTATTACAGGAATAATTCCAACATTTTGGTAACTTTTGGATAAAGTGTCTTGCTTAAGGTCCCAATGGTGATATCTGTGGGAATCAAACCATCAGCTTTCTGATTACAAGTTCTGAGCTGTACCTGCAATCGCTCCAATCTCAATGAAGACCTCTGATCCCCAGGAGCTGACCGGTCCAAATGCTGAGCTATGACTGAGCAGCTTTGTCAATGTATGCAGCTGCTCCTCAGAGCAAGACAAATTCAAACCGCCAAGCCACAAAACTGCTTTACTAGAATAAGAAAAACCCCACATTTCACATTCAGCACAAGAGTAAATTTAATTGGAGGAAACACAGCTGTAAGGCATTTTGAGATCTTTCAGATAATTATTTTTGATAATTCTACCTGAACTCTACTGGATTCAGGGTGAGCATGATTGGTGCATCAATCCCACACACAATGTACCCCAATGCCACAAAAGTGCTGGAGTCTAACTGGCTAGGAGTCTTTCTGGTTGAGTTCAGAACTGTGGAGAATAGCGATTTCAGCTGCAATTGCAAACAGAGGTCATTTAAAATATGTATATAAAACAGGAAGTACTTTTTTTTCACAATGTTACAAAAAATTTTTTTTCTTTCAATTAAATATGTTCTTTTTCCTAAACAAATAGTGACAAAAAATGTATCATGGTTTCCACGTAAATATTAAGCAGCAACTGTTTTCAACATTAATAACAATAATAAATATTTCCTTGGAACCAATGTTGGCATATTAGAATGAATGTTCATGTGACACGCATGTCCTGATTTTCTCAAGTACTATATGTGTCCCTAGATCAACATATTTTGTTGACCCTAGAACATTTTAATGCAAAATATAGTCTTGACCATATCTCTGCACCTAAATCTACCCATACCCATGAGTAATGCCTAAAGTATATGATAGATGACTGACACTGATGTACAAGTACCAAACACTGATTGTAAGCCTAAACTGTTTTTTTCAAATCTGATTGGTTAATCACAATGTTGTCCCAGGGTCAACAAAGATGATGACCCAGGGACATGTTGCACTTGGCAAAATCAGGTTAGCGCATGTGGCCCTGCAGACTTGAGTTATGCCTGGAGTAGGTTCAGCTTTGCCATTGTATGAATGGGCCTTCAAAATATAAAATTTTTTAAATTGCAATAATGAATTAATGCAGTAAAATTTCACCTGTCTGCTCGTCCATGTGTTGAGAGACCCCATAGCTGAAATTGACTGAATTTCAGAGAGTTTAAGAGAAGCCAGTTCTTCAAGTGATAGCTGAGTGGCAATTCGACCCAACTGAGAGATCACAGAAGAGTTGAGAGAGGAAGGCATCCCATACACCTACACACAGACAAAAAAGTCAGCACTACGCCACAGATATTCACTGATATTCTCACCACCAATATATTAAGTGGAAAGGTTAAACAAAAAATCTGGATATTATTACTATTAATATTTGTATTACAACAAAATGTCATATCTCAACATTGTAAAACACTCGTGAGAATGTTATTTAGTGAGCCGATGGAGAAATTCAGTCACCTCTTTGGTCTTTGTAAGGAGCATTAACAGCTCGAATGGACTAAAAAATGGATCCTGACCAATCAGCTCCAAGCACCTCCGAAATGTAGCTTGTGGCATGTTTCTAAGGCTATCAATAGTCCAGGCAGCAGGTTGTGTCACATGAAGGCTCTCACAAGTGGGGACGAGTCCAGTATCTAAGACACAGAGATGGAGAGATGACATAAAACGGGTTGGGTGGTGAAGTGAAATGACAGCCATTCTGCTGTATTATATCCTTTCATAATCTGTTATTTATTTAAAGTGATTAGGATGATTTTAACAGATGACATTCTGTCAAGGCAGAGAATTGTGCTTACAAGGAGCACGTCCCATTCGGAGGAAGCCGAGGAAGAACTGAAGCACAAACTGCTTCTTGTCAAACAGCTCTGAGGGATTCTGACACACAGAGCCAAACTCTCCACTCTCCCACTTCTGCTGACTCAGGAACAGCCTCTCGATGCGCTCTAAGTTCATTAAACCCTGAAGATGCACACATGCAGACAGGTCAAAACACAGAGGTGTGTTCAGACGACACAAAGAAATTTCTGGTCACTCACTAAGGGGATGAGCTGAATAGTGTTCCTCGGGAGAAAAAACAAGAAGCGGTCCACTTGGTTCAGTGTCTCTGATGTCCAGTTTTTTACAGGGCTATGGAGAGAAAAGAGTTTATTGGCAACTTGTTGGGTTAAATACAAACTAGAGAGTAAAGTTTTAGCTGTGCTTACCCAAATGTCAAGTCTTCCTGAAGCATGTCTGCCACAATGTTTCGTTTACTGGCACTGTAGCAGAATCTTTGTAGGAACTCCAGACCATCAACAAAAAAGTTCCTATCCAGTTTCCAAAACATTTCATCTGTCACAAATGTAGCCATGACACCTAGAGAACGAAACTCCTCTTCAGTGTACAGGCCAGTGTACATATTCTGATGAGAAAATCATAGAAAAAGCGGTTGGAGAGTCACAGAGACTATAATAACAATTGGACAATTTGACATTACAGCTATTTTAAAAGTTTTTTAAAAATGAACAAAGATTTATCTTGTCAAAATCATTAACTTTAAAGATCCACACTGACAATATGTCCATGACCTGTAGAGAGTAAAATGATATTCTTTACCAGTCTCTGAGCAATCTTGTCCACCATGACAGCTTGTTTTGTTTTGGGAAGCAGTAGGAAGTTATATGGGTCCTGAATTATAATTTTCCTCAGGTAATCCATTTTAGCTTGTGGAAATTTTTTAATTGTGCTCAGCCTTTAGACAGTAACATGAAACTTATTAAGGGAAGACAAAATTATATACGCATGTAAATGTATTTTAATAAATTCAATTTCGACTCACGGAAGTGACAGGGCAATCTGAGAACCCAAATCTCCAAGTAAATCTGAGAAGAAGTCAAACTCATACAGCTCCTCAATTACACATTTTTTCTGCAGTATAGAAATGAAAAGAAAGTGTCACAAGAGTGTTTGTAGGCCTGCACAACATTTTTTGTTATGAATAAGATTATGAATAAGAACTACAAATAAGACTAAACCAAACTAAAATGATAATCTGCAAAATGCAGGCCCTGAATTTGAATGCAAGGTTACTAGATGAACGCAGGTTTACCAGTGAGGGGTGAAGCGGCACAGGCTGCTCTCTCAGAAATGTCATAATATCGCGTAGAGGTGATAGAGATGCCAGGTCCTGGAACAATCTTCTTAGGTTTGGGCAATTCACTCCTGTAGCTAGTGTCCCCAGAGATCTGTCATGTCAGAGAAAGAAAAAACATAACTATGCTTAAGTACTTCACTGAGCAGTGTCTTGATTGTAATCACAAAATGAAATCAAAAATCCATGAAGGCCAAACTTACAGAAATTCTTGTAGTGAGAGACTTGGGTGAGAGACAACAACCTCTTTAAAGAGAACTGTAGCCTGTTGAATGAAAGAAAGCAAGGTAAGGATGCTGTTAGAACAATCAAGGATTTAGATTTTAGGAGAG
>JAUMHR010000052.1:10453186-10476670 GCA_032361145.1 Enteromius fasciolatus | reverse complement strand
ATGTAACAATATTGAATAATTCCAACTCTGTGCTACCAAAATTAAAACATGAAAACAAGTTTTTGTTGGCAATTTTGTGTATGATGCTATAAATGTTTCTCACATTCCTTTCACTGTTTATTTTCTTTTTACTCTTTCTTCAGCTTTTCTTATTTTAATTTTGTATTATTTCTTTTAAGCTTTATAAAGTAATTATATCTGTTTCAACTATATGTAACTATATCTTTTTCAAAGAAAAAAATTTGAATTACCACTGTGCATGAAATAAACTGCTATATACTGTAAATAAACAGCCTTGCCTATGAATGACACGATGAAATATAAATATAATATAATGACTGGTAAGTTTGCAGATTTTTCTAAATTATTATTCGGCAGGTGAGTGAATGTGTGGTAACAGTGGTGGTACCTGTGCAGGGGTGAAAGGCACAGAGGCGAGGGTGCCGAGGGCAGGCATGAGCTGGGCTGAGCTGAGCTGCTGGAGGACACTGTATCCCAGCAGGGGCAGAAAGGGGCCAAGCTCAGAGACTCTCTGGGGAGTTAGACTGGAGGGAGACTGCAGGTCAGACGATCTCAAGACCAAGCTGGATATCTGGACACAAAATGAAAAGTAACCATGCTTAATATGCTTATACCATTGTAAAACCACGGTTAATTTTCGTATGGGATATTTTTCAAGTGGTGGTTGTTTTGTTAATTAAAAGGGTGAATATATATAAGTGACAACCTTAAAAACAAGATCATGTTTACTCACCATATTGCTAGGAACACTAAAACCCTGGATCGCACATGTCCTGATGTTGTCCTGGATCACTGAGAAGGCTTCTGTTCCTGCATAAGCCAGTAGCTGGCTGGGGTGAGCCAGACAGGACAGATTACCTAACCTGGAGGGGTATGAGAGGAAACAATTTTTAATTTTTTTATGTATATATATATTTTTTGTTTTTTACATTTACATGTCCCAAATCTAAAAAAAAAAATATATATATATTTTTTATGGAGTAAAACAACATTGTATTTAGCTAACCTCCTGATCTGATCGACAGTGAGATTTCCAAAGGTTCCAAAGAGACTCTGGGCAATGAACTGCTTCTTGAAGAGATCCAACGGGTTACCCATCAGGACATCCAAACCACCCAGCAGCTGAGAAATCACAACACAGGACAACGTAAACTAAATCTATCAAGGTATGTCAACTGATAATTTACGACAATTCATCAGTCATTTCAAAACTATCAAATGGCCATTTTAAATATGAAAGTAAAGTGTCATTTTTAAAATGGAATAACTACACTCTAATCTAAAAAAGATTTTAAAAGTAAATTTGACAAGAAAATGATATTACTTTTCTTTCTACTTTTAAATTTCATGTGTAATTTAATGTATTGCACTGTACTTACTTCAGTGTTTCAGGGTAAATCCTACACATCCTTATTTGTTTACAATACTGTAAATTTCATATTAAATTTATTTGTGTATTCTGAAATGTCCTGTTTTATTACAGTGTTAGCTCCACAGTCCACTACACAGGCATTCGTAATCCATGTGTTTCTGTGTTTATTTATTGAAAACAGACTACAAGGGCTTGTCTGTTACAACGAACCGGTGGCAAGCATTGACGTTTTCCCCAGCTGAGCCGCCTGAGGGTTAACCGGAGCCAGATGGGTTCAGGTATCTTTGCAAGGTGTTGGGGCTGTTACCTGAGCAGGTGAGAGGTACTGGAAGCTCTGGAAGGGCAGATAGGCGATCAGGTTACCAGTGTCTCTGATAAAGGATAAGCTGCCAGCTGTCATGTTAGACAAGCCCATAGACTGACTGAACCATCGACCAAAAGCTTGCTGCTGCTCCACGGAAAGGTTTTTGATGCTGAAGTTAATGATGCTTAACCTGTAGAAAAGTAGGGAAGCAGAGATGTTTAAACAACTTGAATTATGTATAAAAACCTTATATGTTTTTGTTAACTAAATGAAATAAATCTGGAAAAAAAAAAACTATAAGAAAAATAAATATATATACAGTGAGTACCCTTAAATTTTTCACTCACTGTTATATTGCAGCTATTTGCTAAAATCATTAATTCCCCAAATTAATTAAATAGCAATAATAAATAATAACCAAGAAGTGAACGGTGAGATTAATATATGCTTCTTTTTTAAACAGGTGTCACTCACGCATTCTTATTATTTTGTAGAGGAGGCATTGACAAGATGTCTGAAGGTGTAGCTAGAGTCAGCAAAAGACCCATGTCAGGAAACAGGGTAATATCCCTGGACAGTTGAATTTTGAAGAGCACAGACACCATGGTGTGCAGGTAATCATCTGTTAGCTTCAAAAAAGAAAAGATTGTGAGTTATAGCTATTAATTCATCTTAAGTATCTTCCTCCTAGCTTTTTTTTATTATTATTTATAATAAAGCAATCATGCTACCTGCAGAGTGGCATAGTTCCTGTTATAGTACAGCAGAATCTCCCTCACGGTTATGCTGTCTGCTGCGCTGAGCACTGATCTCAGATGAGATAGAGGAATACGGAAATACTCCTGTAATAGCAATAATGAGAAGTGTAATTCAAGCTCACACACTGATTTCAAAAATTAAAAACATGCAAATAAAGTTATCCATCCAACCTTGATCAGGAAGAAGTTAGTGGGCACATCTCTTCCTGTTTGCATCAGACTCGTCAGAACGTTCTAAAATACACACATGCAAAGATACACAGGAAATGCATTATAATAACAAAAACAATCCTATAACATGACAAGGAAAACAATCTCAACACTGATCGGAACAACATACATTAGGTATTTGTATCACAGTACTAATGTAGAGACAAATCAAATTACTCAAGAGTTAATATTACATGCTAAGGAAGAGATTTAGATGATCCGGTGTCAAGTCTAACACCTTACACCTCATGTTGATGAGCTAGATCGTGGGTCAATTACAAAAAAAGTGGTAAACCTGGTAAGGGATATGCTTAATTAATAATCAGAAAAACTACAAGAACTTCCAGAAATAGTTCAAAGTGTCCTTTTTGGGAAACAGTTGTCTAATGAAAACAATGATATGCAAGATGAATTACTTGGCTTAGCAGTGATTTAATAAATAACACAAACCCCAAAGCACTGCAAAAGCACACGCTTGTTGTCAAAGTTGGTCTCATTGTCCATGTATATGAGAACTGAGTCCAACACGCTAAGCCGAATATTCTCAGTCACTGTAAGAGAGGTCATCTGGCTTTCTTCTAGAGCCAACAGCAGGACAACCCACAGTTTGATGGCCTGCTTGAGCACCGATGTCACCTGTGCAGTCATTAGATTCTCCAATCGAGGCTGGATAATCTTTATCCCACAGCGCAAAAGCAGCTGAAGACCCTGGACTTGACTGACACCAGGTTGACAGATCACACTGAAGTCTGTGCTGCAAGTCCAGTTTAGCCTCTTAGCTAACTCCCTAATTAGACATGGCTGGGGGGATGTTTGGTTGCTCCCACTGACACTGGAGGTTTGGGAAGTTGTGTATGTGGCACAGAGAGTGCCGACCCAGAGGCTGGAGGGCTCCCGAGTGATATGGGTAAGCATGGAAGAGTCAGCACAGATGAAGGAGATAAAGTTGGCCTGGTCGTAGTCCCAGCAAAGAGCAAGGAGAGCAGCGTCCGGGTGTACTAAAACCCAGCTGGAGTACTGACACTGCTCAGCTGGTTGGAAACCCATCAGGCTGCCCCCGATCCCAGCCACACCACCTGGGCCAGACGAAGTCAGGTTTGCGCACTGTTCCAATAACCAGGTGTTGTCTAAATTTGCCAGCAAATTCTGGAGAACAGTAACATTGGCACATACATTCCGAGTGAAGTTCTCAGTGTCAAGATCTGCACAGAGAGCAAGGTCAGTCATGTCGACAATAGTAGGCTGGCTCCAATCTGAATAGATGCAAACTTGCTCCAACACTTTTGTAGTGCTATTATCAGAGCACTCTCTAATCATCCATTGGTTATCAGCATGAAGACACAACTTGTTGTACAAGGGTATGTTGCAGCACACGTTCTGATGGAAGCCGATCTCGTCATACTGCCAGCATAGAGCGACCACAGATGGATCCACAGACATGTTAGTCCATTTGCTGTAGTTACACCAAACTTCAATGCTCAGCGGCGGCGGGCTTGTAGGGGGATTCCTGACAGAATAGGTGCAATATTGCTCTACCCAAGCATTTACGCTGTTCAGCACAAGTTGAGTGACAAATGTGTGGTTAACACACACCACATGAATGAATCGAACCTCATCATTTTGGATGCATATAGAGATCTGTTCAGGGGTGACTGCTTGTAAATTCTTCCATTCAGAGTATTTGCACGACTCAGCCACAAGGGCATTGATATCAAGTTGTGCAGAAGGTTGAGAGCAATTGGGCTTCAGCCAGTTGTTTTCTTCACTGGAGAACACTGTCATAAAGAAGGCCATACTGTCACACAGAAAAAACTGAAATCTCTCCATGTCATTATACCAGCAGAACGTCACTATTGATGGGTCAATTGTTCCAGCAGTCCACATGTTATATGAACAATACAGGTTCACTATGTAGGTGTCTGACATGTTTGCACAGAACTCCCACACCCAAGAATTACTAGGATTTCTGACCAGCACTTGCATAGCTTCAGCATTGTTACACACAGCAAGGATGAATGCCGCACGATCATTTTCACTGCACATTGTGACCAGAGCTGGGTCCACAGAGTCAGCAATAGTCCAGTTCTGGTAGTCACAGAGGAGTTCGCTGAGGCTGAGAGTGGACCGCGCAATACGGCTTGATTGTGCGGTGCCAGTATCACTGCAGGGCTCAATGAAAGGTAAGCTGATGTTCTTGATAACGTGACACGCGTTCCTCCAGACCTTTGTCAATTCAGTTTGAGATAGTGTGCTGAGCACTCGACACATCTGATAAAGGGCATACGATTCCTGAGAAGTTGCTTCTAAAATTGCTTCACAAAGGGTTTCGTTGAGTTGGTTCAGGTTTTGCTGTTCGCAGGTGAGACTATTTGTGGGAATGTTCACAGAGGTTGTGCCAGTACGACCATACTGGATGCTGCCTGTGACTTGGCATTCCGCACCTGGGAAACTGCAAGTAGGAATTTCTGGGGCCAAAAACATATCCAGAAGTGACGGTCCAAAAGACCAGCTTACATTATTATTCATGCCCCTAAAATACAGAAAACCAGAGTTATTTTAAAGTAAAACACAAATGGATATGAACATGTTTATAACCAGCAAAGAACAATAGGCTATGATTTTAGTTTATTTAGCTGTTTACCTAAAAAAGAATAATAATAAAAAGAATATATCTCTACAAATTTATAACAGGAATGCGTAAATTCCACTGACATACCACATGATAAGTTGTTTGAGATCACCTGTAAAGACAAAAGGCAGAAGAAAACAAGGACAATCACTTACTGCACTGAAAAAGTATTCTAACGCTTGCAAAAGAAACAAAACTGAAGAAGCAAACTGAACCTAAAACTTTGACACACCTTGTTGACACTTCTCACTCTGGTCTAGGGTAGGGATCTCAATTCCAAACTGTAATCCCAGGTTTAGAAAATCCACTGGTGTTTGGAGAGCACTCAACATGAAATCAGACATGAATGACATTACTGGTGGAATTGCCATGTCCATAAAACTATTCCATATGGCTAAAAAGTTGTCTGATAGCAGATAAAATGGGAGGTCGGAGGACAAAATATTTGTCAACATCTCCTGAAAAGAGCTTAATTGAGTCATAGTGGAGTCTGCCATTCGCAGATTAGATGTTGACATGCAAGCTTCAGTTTTAACAGAAGAGATCACAGAAAGTACTTGTTCATTCAATGCAGATGAAATGATACCGGTTAAATCTCCTTGCCATCCACAGTGCTGTCTGTCTGCCAAAACACAAATTAAAGCCTGAGGGAGAGTTTCAATGAAACTGTCAATCATCGCGGGCTGGTATATGGAGAATAAACCGTTGAATATTGTCAAGTAGGTATCTAGGTTAGTGCTGTCAATTGCGATTCTCTCAAGGGGTGTTGACATTCTGCTCATTCTCTGATAAAGATTTTTTGAGGCCTCTTCCCCCTGTTTTTCTTTTGACAGAGATCTTATGTTCTCCATCAATGCTTTGATGTTCCTCTCAAATGCATCCTCACTCTTTGAGCTCTTTTCACCCGGTCTGATGATGGTCCTGGGTGATGAGGGCTTTTTGGGGTCACCACATGCAATTCCTTAAAAAAAGTTATAAAAAGGAGTTTTTTTAAGTACTGGATGATAACAGGACACCAGGTTTTCATAAATGGTTATTTTAATGTGCATGAAAAACTACACATACTTTTTAAAACTACAATATATGTAACATCAATTGTAACATAATAAAAACAAATGCTGGTTTTATCATTTCATCTTCACTCATAATTTATCCAATTAATTTAGGACATCATTTATATAAACTGCCCAGTAATTAAAACTGTCCAAGTGCAGACAAGAAAGAATAAAAAGAAAGACTTACCTAAAATGATGCTGAGCATGAGCAACTTCAAACTACCTCCGTGGTGCATTTTTACCGAGAAAAATGTTGAATCCTGACGTCTTTGAGGCGGTTTGTTAATTTAACACCAGCATGCCCACAGTCGGGTGAGACTTCATTTCTTTTGATTCCGTAACATAACTACCATACTGTGCAATATTTGTCCTCTAATGTAGCCTCTCTGTGAAGTGATTCCCGGATTTCGTGTCTATCACGGACGCCGTGTAGCTGCAACTCAATCCTACATCAGTCTCCTAATTAAACAGCGGCAGAAAATAAGTGCGAAACCGAGGTCAAGAAACACACGGAACGGATTTAGGAGTGGGGACACCGCCGAAAGTGCTGAAATATTAACAGGTCGTGTTGACTGTCAGCATCTCGGTCGCAGTAATGTACACCCGAGCAGTGACACAGGTAAAAACAAACGTATGCGCAGGTGGGTGGGTGTAAAATAATTGACCCTGTGTGACTTCTGCACGCTGCAGAACAGCGCGAGCATAGTTTACAACACTGTTGTAACAGCGACGATAGGTTAACTGTTCTGTGCTCATGGTCATTAGCAAATAGTGACTAGAAATTGTTTTAGAGCAACACTTTCAGAATGTTATATTAATAACAATCGTTTCACTTTACCCCTAAACATATTCTCATAATTCATCAAAGCAGTTCTAATAAATAAATAAATAAAAAAGCGTCCTCTTAAAAAAGAGAGGTCCCCACAACTGATTTAGTACAAATGCATTCTTTTTGTATTTATCCAGTAATTAAAAAAAACCAAACATCTGTGGTTCACTTTCACTCTATATTATTAGTTTAAAAAAATATCTATTTTATTACTAATTACATATTTATATATATAATATTAATGTTATTAATAATGTAGATTTGATTGGTTTCTGGAAGTTAAAAGACAACCCATCATAAAGCTTAAATAAACCACCTTTGCTGAAACCAATGTAATTACAATCGGTGGTAAGAATTGATACCATAATACATTTATGTACGGATTCAGAAGAGGCTTTTATCTAAAGTGCCTGGCTTTCAACGTACACAATTGCATTTTATCAGTTCTTAATTCCTTGGGAATCGAACAAGTGACCTTGACATAGCCAGGGTTATTCTCTAAGCTGTAGGAAAGCATGTACTGTAGTAATAAAAGACCAACTGAGCATTCTTAAGTTGACATTCAGCTTCTAAACTTCAGGGTTCCCACACCTTTTGACCTTTCTGTACACACAGAAAACCTCAAGCTGACGACAAACCAAAAAGCAGAAGACACTATTTAAAAAAAGTAACTAGAGACATTTTCATGACTTGAAAATTTTATTAATTTCCATGACTGTTACGGGCCTGGAAATCACAATTTTATGGTTCCATGATTGTGGGAACCCTGAAACATATACAAAACGTATAGGTAAAATCTGATCTTAACTCCTTTTATGTGCATTAACCTTAACTTGCACTACGTCTAGTGACATTAAGGCTTTCAGTTCACTTTTGTGAGGTTGCATCAAATTGCATCAGTAAGATGCCATTTATGCTGACAGCATCACACAAAATTGATACAAGTCATTATCATATTCATAAAATCTCCTTGATATTACACACCATCTGATGGTAAAATGAAGTAGCAGAAAAAGACATGAAATACAACCATCCATTCTTAATTATCTAACATGTTCTGACATAAGCTAACATTAAAATAAAAAGGCATGCAATTTTCCAAAGACTTAATTTCCATTATATGAACAATCTTAAATAACACGTTTCAGGAAATGACATTTAGACCTAGAATGTTTCCCCAATGCAGCTCAAGGACAATCGCAAGCCATATGGCTTTTGAAGATGGACTATAAAAGAAACAAACCTGAAACATTCATCTGCAAAAAAAAGTGCCTCGATTAAAATCCCAACTCTCACATAACAGGCTTTTTACATGCGGAGAATGTTCAGTGATTGTGCCAACTACATACAAAATACAAAGATGAACAGAAAAAAACAAAAACAGATGACAACTTCTGCATTAATACATTTGAAAATGAATACATTTTAAAAAATAGATATGACATGCCTTTTGGAATACAAGTAATCAAAAATACAAAAAGATTTCCTTTAACTTTTTCTTTTCATGAAGCTGCATGTTTTTAGTACAATATGCTTTGTACAGAAGTAATGCACATTACAATGAACTGGTTGTACATATGAAACAAACCTCTGCATCATGTTTTACACTTAATACACTACTGCTCTTCGACAATCATACAAAATATTTTCTTTGTAAGAAAGTGCCAGGGCCTAAAGGTAGTTGCAACCCATCTCCCAACATCATTCTGGACTAAGTGATGCCATTCTGTTCAGCATCATTCAGCTGTTTTGCATCAATGTAAGGAAAAGGAATACTTCACTAAAAAAATGCTACTTACTACGTAACACTATGTTTAACCATGTTCAAAATGTATACTTAACCACCGCTGAATTAGCCTATTATGAGAGAAATACTGTGCTTGTGGACTCGGTCAAACAAAAGAAAACTATCAGTAGAGCAGGATCCTTGGGATCACAATTTCCTTTTTGTCCTTCCTCTTCTCTTTCAACTGGGAAGTACCACAGGATATTTAGAATTACACGACGAACACCTTGCAATTCATTCGAATAATTACAATTAAAAAACATTTAAAAAACACTAAATTTATCTTTACTGCATACAAGATGCTTTTTTCCTCTCTTTTTTTAAAAAGGCCTCATAAAAAATAAAAAAAAAGTTATGAAAATAACATTTTAAGAAACAAACAAACACTATGACAGGGTCACAATGTAGACAAATGATGATGATACATCAGTGATTGTCTATTACTAAGAATGACCCATTTATCAGAAAACAGCACAATGTAAACACAAACAGCATAAATGGCACCGACGACGTGTAGAAAGTGAACAAGTTCATTTCCAAAACAAACAGGACACAGAGCAGAAAAAGAGAGAAGGGGATACAACTAGCCTGGCCCTGCTTCACTCACCCAGAATGGCACTACTGTAGTTTCAACTCTTACTCTGTATTACTCAATTTGAAGTATAATTTTTTAGCTATAGAACAGAAAAGGCAATATGAGAAGAAAGGAAATAATGAAAATGGGTTTTGCATCTCTTGCTCTCAGACTATGATGCACACTCATTCATCTAGCTTACGTCACAATATGCCTCGTGACAGAGCTACGCCTTCCCCCTCCCCCAGAATAAAAGAAAAACCAGAACGCCACACAGGCAGGTTTAAACCACAGTGATGAGACTGTTATGCTGGTGCTATAAACAGTGCTCTACCAGGCTTCAGCCCTTCATCCTCTCCGTTGCAGTTGAGTTAGAATGCATTAGCTCTGGGCAAATGCTACATTAACTCCATGTAATTAACGCTAATACTTAACAGTGACATCTCTTGAAAGAACGCCGCAAGAAAACCTGCAAAATAGACCAAATATGAAGCAAAACCGTACTTTTAAAAATATGTAATAAAACACTTGCTAACAAAATACCATTTTGAGATGCTACTAATTAATATGTTGTTGGCTTTTGAAAGGTAAATAAATATCTATTGTGATGGACGTTGCAGGAATCTGATTTACTGGTAAACATCTTAATTTAAGAACTTGCTGCAAATCTTGCTCTATAAAACAGACATCACTCTGGTTTAAACCATTCTCAATCACACCATATATTTAAGGGGAAAAAAGTGATTCCACTGTGCTGTGAAAAACAACTATAATCTATCCAGAAGATGCTCTTTGAGAAATAAACACGTTTTGGCAAACAAAACAAGCCAGGAGTTGAGAGAACAAGATTTAAAGTAAACACTAATCAACATGTACAGATGGGGAGGAATGCATACTGAAAACACTGATGAAAAAAAAAAGGAGACTTAGCATAGAAAAAACATTCACTCACAAGCATCTAACTGGCCATTCCTTATGAAATTGGTCAAAAGCCCAACAGTGTCAACCAATCCCATTGGAGCACCAAAAAACAACATGATCCTCTTCTCTTCTGACTGCTACACATTCACTTTGTACTGGATGAAACAACTGAAGAGACCACACAAGAAACTTCAAACCCCCTTTGACTGAATAAAATGGCAAAAAGTGCCAAAAAGGGATTTTTTTTGTTTTGATGTTTTCAAAGCAATGAAAATTTGTGGGGAATAAAAAAAGGGTAATTTCAAGATTAAATGGCAATGATGTTATAATGCAAAATGTATATCTGCATTTGTTGTCTGTTACTGTCCCGTCCCACTGTGTGTGCTCAGTCAGGGGGAAGGAGGTCATGAAGCCGAAACCGTTCGCGGACATGTGGCCGCACATCCTCATTCTGTGGACAGATAACAATGGAAAAGCACAATTTGTATTTAGACAATTCATAAATTCTTGTTTTATACATACAAAAAGAATAAATTAAAATATAAATAAATGCGTATTACACTATTATAATGTTCAGACACCTTGTAAAAAAAATCAAAAAATCTAAGGGGTGAAGAACATACCAATTCCACCAGTTTCTCCAAGAAAGGTACCAGCTTCAGAAGTTCACTGTCATTCTTGTCCATGAACCAGCTTTCAATTGGGATCCCGTTGGAAAGCTGTGAGTGAAACACATGGGTTGGTGATTTCTCTCAGAAATAAAGGTATTTCTTTATTGGTTCATCTACCCAAAGAGCCCAGTCACACACCTGAAATCTTTATTTATCTATACACTTTACATATGCACCAATGAAAACGAATACTTCCTTACTTTATTAATTACTAATATATTCTGGGTGGCCTGGGGGAATTGCTGCCATTTACAAATTTAAACAATAAGGGATTTAGAGCCTTACACAACATACTAAAAAAAGGGTGAGACACAGATATCTTCTATTAAAAGTGTGATTGATCTTGTAATTGATCTAAAAATAACAAAAAGGTTACTTTTAATCTTCAACTGTAATTACTTGAATAAAAGGCAACTTGATAAGCACCTCACCTGATAAGCAAAGGCTTGTGGTGAGTTATCAATAATTATAGTCTTGGACAGATCCCGTCCAAGGATATTCAGATCCTTAATGTAGTTTCCTTGGACACATACACAGTGCTCACGAAATAATCGGTGCCTAGAACATGACGGAAACACACACAGAGAGAAGAGCGAAATAAATCTCCAGGACTAGAATCAATAATGCATTCAAAGCAAAGGTTTGACACCTGAGGATGGTGTGGACTTAACATGTGCCAGAGACCAAAGCTCCCCATCTACTCCAATCTCTCAAACCCTCATTGTAACCAAATGCTACAAAGAAACACTGCACAGCAATGACAAAACAGGCTGGGTTACCCAACAACTGACACCCAGCCTAATTTTACATTTACTCTTTAAAAAATAAAAAAAGGGAACAGAAACAAACAAAAGACATTTTCAAAAGATATTTTTTACTATGAACAGCAGTGTCATAAGGAGTCTTTTAATTGATTAAAATAAAGAAAAAATAAAAAGTAGTCCACAGACCGCACCAGCTGTTTCCTCGGATCAAGAATGTTCAGCAACTTGTCTGCATAAACTTTCTTGGAGGCAGTGAAGAGAATGATCTAGAAAAGGCAAAAGGTCAACAGTGGAACAACTTCAATCACTATATAAAGGAAGAGCGGTTATGTGAAGTAAAGTGCATAAAGGCTTACCTCATAAATTTGTGACATGCGTTCAAGGAACTCCCTAAAAAATGGCCTCAATCGCACATAAACCTAAGAGAAATTGTGAATTAGAATTTAGCCCGTAAGAATGAAGGATTGTAGCCCCATCCCCCAAATAATTTGGGGAAATACATTTAATTTCTTAAGTTTAGAAACCAAATTGAGACTTGCTTGAAACTCCTGCATACTTTTCTTAATTTCTTAAAATGGCTCTATAGTACCCTCTAGTGTCATGCTACTGACAAACAACGTATTCTCACAAAGACAGCTTGGAATTCTACCTGGTATATGACATCTTGGAAGAGTACAGGAAAGGTAAGCGCCGCATCATCCAGCTCATTCAAGCTACAGTGGACAAGGGTTTCATCCTGTACAAGGGAAAAAATAATGAGTATCTTTGCCAAAATGAAACCCTTGTAATAGGAGTAAGTCTTTAGTGGTGCTTTAGACAGACCAGGTCAAGCACCAGGGAGAACTCGGGAGTGCTGCGAGTCTTCAGAGGGAGCGCAGGTTTGCGAGTTAGCTGCTCTTCTGTTAATGGAGGTACATGTTTGATGAAAAAATACCTGCAAGAAATGTATATAAAAGCTTTTTTAGACAAAAGGCTTAAATCAAACAATTCTCATAAAATTCACCTAGAACTTCTACATTTAAAATGCCATAAAGTCTTACTAAACTTGGCTTTAACTGCACCACTGTCATCTACCATATAAAAGTGCCTGAAATTAACTACAAAGATGGTGTCACAATGTCGGAGTAATTGTTAAAACAAAGCCATGACAGCATCTTAGGATATTTTCATGGCAAAAGCAATTCCACATTACACTGCGACTTCTTTTTACTGTCACAATATATAGGTGGAAAAGTGTTTTGTGTAGCATACCAATAATTTTGGCCATCTGATATACAATCCCTGAAAGTGTGTTTTTAGTGTTTTAGCAGAAAGAGTGTAATTTCTGTACCATATTGAGCCCACCTGCTCAACTTCCTCTCCGAAGTGGCAGACTGTCCATGCAGACTTAGAGTTGATCTACTTTATAGTCTCTGTGCATAGCCAGCATAGGCTGCTTTCCAGGTTTCGTAAAGGCAATCAACACACTAATACTTTTGTTGAACTGTTCTGTTCTGGAACAAGTGTAATATTTGCAACTTTTGGGATCTTATCTATGCACTGACAACTTGTAACACTCCAAAAAAAAATTTAAATCGCATCATATGATCACTTTAAGCCCTGAGCACAGACATCTACTAAAAGTCAACTCACGGGTCAAACACTTCCCACTCCTCTTCATATGATCCTTCAGCTGGGACAGTAAGAGGAGCGTCCACATAACCCCCTGTTGCAGGAGAGCCAGGAGCTGAAATAAAGTATCAAACAAAGCAATGTGTCAATATATTCTATCCCCAGTAAATACACTCTTATGTTTACCAAGGCTGCATTTATTTGATTGTATAGAATAGAAACAGTTTTTAATTATGATTTTAAGTTATGATAATATTTCACACAATATTTCTCTTTTCTATTTGAATACATTTAAATGTAATGTATGCCTGTGATTACAATTTCTCCAGTCTTTAACATCACATGATATTTCAGAAATCATTCCGATATGCTGATTGGGTGCTTAAGAAACATTTCTTATAATGTAGAAAACAATTATGTTTCAATTGAAAGGAAACAGTGCCTAGGTTAGGTTTGGTCTTAAGTAAAGTAATGTCATGTTTTTCACACCTGTAAGAGGCGGCAGGTCAGAGTGGGGGGTGTTTACACTCTCCTCTGCAGGTGTATGGGTGGAGGGTATAGGTCTGAAGGCCGAGGGCATGGCACTGGTGTAGAGAGGGACACTTAGGGGCTCTTTAGATGTGGCAGTACTGGTGGGCATCTCTTCTACTTGCTCCATTTCTAGTTGCTTCACAACCTCTTCTGCCTCCACCACCTGGCCTGGGGAATCCGAGGCTGACAGGACAAGATTGGATAATAGTGAAAGAAAAGAAAGGAAAGAAAAAAACATGCCAGGTTAGGTGATGCGTTAATTTGAAGGTGAAGCAGTTATGACCATCAGAATTTTAATACAAAATATACCATTGCGTGCATGGCTAACTGAATAGTGAATAATTTTGGCATTGATAGGATATATAGTTGCCTAGTAACTAGCTATTAAGGTCACACAATATTTAAAACGGCAGCCCTGCTACCATGTTTCAGCTGAAATTCTTCGGGGTTTTTTGTTTTTTTTAATTTATTTCAATATAGGCATTTTATATAAAAATTTCATTAACTGCATGAACTGAATCTTTAGAGCAGGGGTCATCAAACTCAGTCCTGGAGGGCCGGTGTCCTGCAGAGTTTTGCTCCAACTTTCCTCAACAACACAGGTACACCAGAACAATATTCAAAAATTTTGAGTACATAAAGTATTTAACTGCAAAATAAATTATTTAAAATTATTATTCAAGTCTTTAGTGTTCATGTTTTATCTCTCACCATTTTTATTTGCTGGTGAGAAGAAATTGAAGACGGGAGAGAAGATGGTTCCAAGCAGGGTGGTGCGAGGTGGACTACTCACAACCTCCTCAGAGTCCTCCAACTTCCCGTTAGGCTTGACAGGCTTACTCGTGTCATGGTTTGTGGTTTCTATAGGACAAAATACAAAAAGAAAAAAAACTTAAAAAAAAAACAAAACAAAACTGCATAATCAACTTTAGAAATGCAGAAGAGACCATTTAAATGCCCAACTTTAGTACTCTAGAGTGGCATCAGTTCCAGTGCAGACTGTAATATCAGTTTTCATTGTTTAACTAGAGCACACAAGGGACTGACCTCCATTGACAAAGCTTCTTCTGCGGGCCCTGTAGATGCTTTTCCTCTGTAGGTCATTTTTCCTTTGTGGGGTGGAGGTGATCAGCTCACAGCTCAAACGATTCCTCTTTGCTGGGTTGTCCGGCTCTACCTAAAACACCAAAAGCCAAGCAAGCATGAGTTTTTACACACCAGTTTTAACACGTTTAGAGATAGATGAAAAATAGATTATCGATCTATTTAACTCTAAATTAAAGTGCTTTAAAAAAATAAATAAATAAATAAAAAACACACAACAACATGCAAATCTCCACTAAATACCCCTTAACTTATTTATATCGAAGAACGCAGTTCTGGAATCATGATTGGCATACAGAATAGAATATAATAACTCCTAATTTATGCGGAAAAACAAAAACAAAAAAATTTTTCAAACAAGCAACATTTTCATAAACAAAAGAAAAATAAGAAACATGTATTGATTTGTTTATAGTTTAACGCCATGCCAGCAATAATGGCTATATTCATGGCAAAAAAATAAAGCATCTCAATTTGAAAAATGGGAAACAAAAATGGAAATTTCAAATATTGTGTTGGGCAGTGGGGGACCTTTGAGTCAAAAAGGCTAAGAACCACTGACATAATATATATGTACATATAAAAAAGAGCAATTAAAATAATCCACAACTAACGCAAAGAAAAAGAAGAGGGAAAACTGATCATAATACTCTAAATGACACAATAGGCTACCACACTTTCAAGTCATTTAAGCACAACAAACTCATGCAGAAACATGTGCCTTGTTGCTAGAGAGATGTGTGACAAATGATAAAAATGTGTTCTAAAATCAGCTCAAAATATCAATAATGATTGATATTCCCTGACTGTATGGAATCATGGTGTAAAGCAGGGATGGGAAACAAAAATCTATTCAGACCTTTCTGGCTAATGTAAGTGCTCCAAAGTTTGGATACCCTTGTAATCAGATGCCAAAAACAACTAAGTATAATATTTTGGGAAACACCACCAACATGACGAAGCACCTTATTTTAACAGATCAATAGAGATAACAAACACTGTGATTCTATTCCTAAATTACACTGATTCATCCGTTTCATTCCTCAGCCTTTGACGATATCTAAATGTTTAATTATACTTTATCACATTGGAATCCAAAAAAGAAACTGAATCGATAAGCAGAATCGAAATTCAATATCCAAACATAGTTTGAAGTGTCAAAGACACTTCAAGAGTGTCAACTTGGGGCACAGATCTGGTCAAAAGTTGTGTAGTGCATTTCAGTCTTGTCAAAGTGACAAAAACGTTGAGAATCATTGCAAATTGAGGTGATCTAGAACCCAAAAGGAACCTTATACCTTTACTGGACATAATATGTGAAGTCCTGCTTCTACTACAGCAGACAGCATGCCTGTTAAAGCCAACCCTACCTACTGTCATTATGCGAGCACTGTGGAACCACAGCTAAAATTAGAACAGAACTGAGCTCCTCAGACAAGCAGTGGCATTCCACATTGCATTTCTAGGGGAATATGATACCAGGTCTTGCTTGCATTCTATTCTAGAACATTCTGGGCTACGATAATCGAAACCAAGGGAACAGTTGCAATGGTCTGGATCTGACTTGCTCTTGACTTAAAATAGAGAGTGAGAGTGCTAGAGGCTCACCTTTATTGAACTTCCATGGATGAACTTCTTGATGCTGGACAGAAGGCCCTTGCTATCACCCGAACACTCCTCCATCTCAGAGTGCTTTCGCTTGGTCCGGGCCGGGCTGGGCTTGCGGGTGAGGTTCGGCTGCTGAGAAGCCTTGCGCATTCTCAGCTTCATTTTGTTAAGAGTCACATGTAAGACTGAGGAGAGAAAGACGACAAGACGGAGAAGCTCATACACAAAGTATAAAAAGACAACAAAATAGCACAGAGAAATAGAGTAACACAGGAGGAAATCACTCCATTTAACATTAACCTTGAGAAGCCCAACTCCACTCGCTGGTTCTCACACACACAGGTAAATGAATCACACTTTTAATGGTTTCAAATGAATTATGGCGCTTAACTCAGTTTTTAAAAGTGCAGCACTTCAGCCAAGAGCTCTAGCCACAGACATCTGGATGTATTCAGCCAACATATCCTTCAACATTGTTCATCACCCAGTTGAAGCACCTCCACAGCAAAGCACTCTCAACTACAAGTGCGTTCTACAAACTACAAATGTCTCACATATAGAACTCTAAATGGACACGCTTTTAGATGGACTTCCTTTCTTCTGCTGTACACAAAAGAAGATACTTCGAAGTGTTTGCAGACAGAGTAACAGTGTATTTTTGTCCCTTTAATCAAAGTCAGTGGTGTCCAAAACTACCCTGAAAACTGTTGACATTCAGGGACGTTCATGGACATAAAAATAAAACAAATAAACAAGAAAAGAGTTCCACAGAAACAGGTGTGTCCTGACACAAAGGTGAGTACATTTTCATATCTTCTTTTTTGTCAAAACTTGTTTTACCATTTTATCCGTTGGTCAACAATGCACTAGAGAGAAATGTGATCACAGATCAACGGCAAGCAAGGGATTCTTGCAAGACGAAAAAAAAAAAGGAAGAAAGAAAGAAAAAAAAAGGGACAGGGGAAAACAGCTAATGATTTCCTGATGTGGAGGAAGTGTCCCTCTCTTCTTTAAAGGCAACCCTGTACATTGAAAAGGGGGGGTGTCCCCCTCCTCAAAGCATGCTTACGTAACAGTAGACCACAAATATGCTACAGCATTAGTGACCCATCTCACCCATCGTGACACCATCTCTGACTGGACCTTCCCAATACTAGCAATGAGGAAATTAACTTAAAAAAAAAAAAAAAAAAAAAAAAAAAGCATAATAAAAAGAAGACAGACTTTTTCTGGGCATACAGGGATTTCCTAGGAGCTGGAAAAATCTTTGTAGATCTAACACTCGAGTACATTTGCTACGTCCTCCCAGATGCCTTTGTAATTACACGCAGGATCCACTGATACACAAATACAAAGATTTTACTGAACATGATAAGAGCTAACTGTCTACAGAAAATTAGTTTACATTTTAGGAGATGAAAGCAAAGCACCTCCTTCGACGGCTGCAGTGTGCAGGAGTTAGAGAGAAGCAGTGAGGACGACAACGAGACATACAGCAAGCATGAAAGAGACGGGAGAGAAGAGAAAGGGCGAAAAGTAGAGGGAGAGAAGAGAAAGGGCGAAAAGTAGAGAGAGAAAGGGTAAAGATGGTAATACATCTCAGCTTTTTCCTTAACCACCACAAATGGTGACTCATCCACTGCCTCGAACAGACATCATGCCAAGACAGCTACCTCACAACACCAAGAAGCTGAAGCCTTTCTTCTAGAAGAAAATATTCAACAGTCTTCAACAGCACAGTAAGAATCAATGAAGCCAAATTTCTGGTTTAAATAACATTAAACAGCATGTTTTCATGCATGCAACAAACATGTATTTAAACAAAATTAAATGAACATCGCAACTGTGACCTCTCTGACCTCATCCATCACAGCAGGTTTCTGAAAGCCAACATGTTCGGACAGCAAAATAAATAAATAAATAAATAAATTCATAAATCATTTAATAAAATCTACACAAAGTTGGTTTGAAACAAAAACATGCCCTGACAGACCAACCGCAAATCCAAGGCTGCTGACACATTTCCAAGAACTGATCTCCCTGAGGCTTTTGTGTGTCTGCTGTTTGAATATGACATATTAAAATGACGATTATCTCTGAGGCATTTAGAACTTTAAGCTTTAAGTACATTGTAAACCTGAAAGTGTAACTGATGAACTTGGACTCGCTATTTAGCATAACGTGACTAAGAACACCACAAAAAGGCTTTACAGACAATACCACTGCACTTTGTTCCATAATATCCAGACCACTAGGACAAATAAACCATGGTTCATTAGTAAGCTTCCAATGGGCTAACAAAATGTTTTTTTCTTTAAATGCATTACAAGCATGTTTAAAGTTTTGTTTTGCACTGCAGTTATTCAAGTATTATAGTATTACTATTATTACACGCTCTTATTGTACTTATAAAAATAAATTGTTCAGTATTTTCATTTGAATCATTTAATGTTAATGTTAAACATTTGTTGTAAAATATCTGAAACACTTATTGCAGTCAGTTATAAAATGTTAGTACTTTAGTTTTAATCTTTCATGCAATATTTATAGTTTGCCAGCATTATTTTAATTAGTGAAAACTAAAAAAAGTTTTAGTTTACAATAACACTCTGCTGTGTACCTTATAAATAGTGAACTCTTTTAAATAGTAAAACGTATGACCAATAGAGCAGCTTCTGTGTGGTTTGCCAGTAATTTAGCATTTTTTACTTGACTTTATCACAAAGAACAATAAGAAATGTAACATGCTAAGCTCTCACAATTGTTTCGTGACAGGGTGCAAACTAACTTTAGCATTAATTTTTCTAAATGCTACAAGCAGATCCTCAATTGTATTTTCTAACATCTTTAAAAAGTTAAAGGCTAGTTGTGTAGTAAGTATTAATTATGATATATTTTTGCAGTAACCAAAACATTTTTAGTTTTAACCACAAAAAGGAACAACACATTAAAATAGTTAATTCTATTGTTTAGGGTTTTTTTTATTATCTTGACAGACAAACAAACAAACAAACAACAAAAAACACAAGCCACTGTGAGGGCCCTTAAAATATTGACTTGACAATGGAATAGCAATGGTTGAGTATTGCCACACCATTACTGATCAACCTCATCAGACACTTCAGAAATTATGAAGTTCAGCCGCTTAAACCTGAACACAGTGGTAGTGGTGGGCGGGAAACACACGCTAAAGAGATTCTGTACGGAAGACGAGCAACTTTCTCGAGATTTCCCTGTTTAGCCAGACATTAAGAATAACTGTTCACACAATGATTACACGACTCCGCAGCCTGTGAGATGCGAGATGTATTTTTACATGCAGCAAACGCTCTGAACACATCTGTTCATGTCTATCTTCAATGTAGGACACATGCAAGCATTCTCCCCGTAGGAAACCTGCCTCTCGTGACCCGCTGTTACTAGAAGAAGCCTCGTGTGCCACTCAAAACAACCGGCAGCGTTCTGATAACAGAGAAAGCGCGGGAACGAGTGGCGAAGACGGCAGCTGCCTGGCCGCGTATATAGGTGCTACGGGAGCGAACCACAGCGAAACATTACCGACCGGAGCGAACAGACGGGGGTTTTGGAGGGGACCCCGTCCCCACAAGCAATAGAGACGGGGTAATAACTTACTGGACGAATCTACGGGGATTGAATCGCAGGATCACGGTCGTTTTCAGGGCTGCTGACACTTGCTGTTTTTTTGCGTGCCTCTTCAGACGAGGTTCACCTCTGTCCTCCCCGCACCTCTGGACGCCATTTCCCGCCTCCGTACCCACAGTCAACTGCAGGTACCCGGATGAAGAGGAGCGAGCATGCGTCCTGCGGTGCGCATCCCACACCCCCTTTCTGTTGTTCCGAGTATCAAAACAATATTGAGGCTTCGCAGTGCGACAGGTTTAGCTTACATTATACATTTTAAAATACACTAAGCAGTAGCGAGAATCACATATATAACATGAATAAACAAAAACGCAGAGCGTGGAGTAACGCAATGTTTCAAAACGGAGTTAGTGTCGGCATTTACCAGGTAGCCTGTCAGGTAAACCAACAAAGATGTCAATTATCAATTTATTATCCTGACAGGAATGTGCCACCGATACGTCAGCGTTTGATAGTAGAACAAAAGTACCAGACTAACTACTGTGTGCTAGCATAAGCGTCAGATTTATTTATGCATAGCACATCGACGACAAGCAGCCTGTAAAAATAGAACGAGCGCGGGGTACGAGATGAGAAGGAACGGCACGTTCTGGTTGTCATGGCAATACCGTTACGAAGCACTTCGGTGGAATCCTGTATATTCCCGAATGAAGCGAATTTCAGTTCTGTTCTACTGCCATCGTATGATACAAAGGCATTCCTTAAACGTGTCTTGGATCAAAAGAATTTGAAATATGGTCAACCTAAGGTGAATAGGAACAAATGTATATAAACGTTCTTAATGCAAACAGACAGTAATACTTTATACAGAAAAAAAGGATTTTATTGTTACCGTAATGTAATTATTTATGTTTGTAAAGCAGCCTGGGACAAATGAATGAAGATTTCTGGGTGCTCTTCTTGATGCTACTACTTTCTTTACTTCAGTCACAGTGATAGAATTTTTCCTTTTCCCAAACAGGACTAGTTTATTTGAAATATAGAGTATTTTGTTAATCGTTATTCTTGGATTGCACTGCACAGCTGTGTAAGATCCCAAACACCCATGTGACAAAAACAATCACAAGCTATAAGTGTACATTCAGTATGCCAACCCTACCAAATTTTGCTTAATTATAAAACAAACACAAACAGTTAGGTCTATGATCATTATGTCCTTTTGAGAGTTTAGCAATTTTACAGCATTCCTTGTCAGATTCCTCCTTATATGTACTGTACATCTACAGCTAGCAGTAAGAAAGGAAGCAGGCCAACAGCTGTGATGAGTTTAGTCTGTGGCACCGAATATTGCTTTTTTCCAGTTTCTTGATGATCTACAGGCTGATTTACAAAGGCCGCCTTTTGCATGCAACAATGTCCTTACAAGACTTCATGTGCCCCTTCAGAATTAGAAACAGTAGTTAAAAAAAACAAAAAAAACACGTCTGGCCATTTGATGTCATTACGTACTAGAGAGTTTAAAAAGTTGAACAGCAACTTAATTGCATCTTCCCATGGTTTACAGTTTGATTCAACAACAGTTTTTCAAAAAGATAAAGGGAGGTTATGCTTTTCAGCAGTTCTTTAAGAAATAAAAGAAACTGGTAGAAAGCTGTAGAGGTCCTTTTCACCAGAAGCATCAATATGTTCCACTTTGTGAACCTAACAGAGAAATATTACTTCCGTGTTATCCATTCACAGCAGTGTCCTTCAGTCCCTAGAAGGTTTTTTATTATCCAAAAAAAAAGAAAAGAAATATTTTACAATATATTAGTTCCAAATCCCAATTCTGATAGACCTGTGCTACAGATGGGGGCAAAACAAAAACATGAAAACAATACTCTCAAATTAGGTCATGTGCAAGCAAACATTTGCAGCAGATCACGGTCATATTTAAGTAGATTTAAACTCATCCGCAGTCACTGATTTCACTGCCATAATTGCTGAAACCCGTTCCTCTCTGAAGACACTGAAATAGTTTGAATAGTCTGAATGTCTCCAAACATGATACCCAACTTGCAAGTAAAATCCAAAGTTCCTTTTCCTGGCTTGGCTACTTCACTGTCAGAAACATCCAAAGTTCAACATAAAGGGTTTTAAGAGTTTTGAACTACAGGACGTCAATGGCTTGATGTCGCTTTCCATAATCCACAGCCCTTTCACCTGGAGCCTCCCGATCTTCATCGTCTGAAAGATACAACAACAGGGATAATTAGAATTCAGTGATTACAATTACAGCAATGGCTGACTAACTAACTAGCGTAACTTCCATAAGTGAAGAAATATTTGCCTACTAATAGTGAAAAAGTAAAAGCTACTAAGGCCACATATACACTGCAAAGTTTTGGAAGTGACAACCACATTGTCTGAAACCTGTAAGTTAGGGCTGTAAAATCGCTTTGTTTCAATTAATTGATTTTACAGCCTCCCATAAATGATCATTCTGTGTGTATTCGGAATTCAGGAGTTACTTGCCCAGAAGAGACAGCGTTTGTTGTTTTTAAAAAGAGTTGGTTCCATACACAGTATGCATATTTTATATAAATGTGGTAGTACAGTAGTAAAACATCACTATATGTTTTTTTGTTTACAACTGCTAAAATGTATCTACGGTTATTACTATATAATCTACGACTGCATGATACTGAAGACACGATATGCACTAACTTAATGCAGTGCGCAATACACGTTAATGGTATAAAATTAATGTACCCCATTTAAATGCATTTAAAAATATTAAATATTAATCAACACGGGTTTCATAGCAACTTCTGAAAGTGAGCAGCAATCTTGGAATTCTAATTTAATATTAAAACAATCCAAATGTAACTACCAACTCTCAAGATGTATAGTTATAATCAGCCGTAAAAGAGTTACTGCAAATATACTATTTTATTTGGCCTTAATATTAACCACGTGTGCTAGAGCTGCACAATTAATCGTTAAAAAAAAAAAAATCGTGATCTCGATTCGACCCCCCTACAGCTTTGGAAATATACTCAATCGCGGATGAGTGTGGACGGAAGCGTGCGTATGCAGAAAAGGAGCAGCGCGTGCCGACTGTGCATTTAGGGACCGTTCACATGTGGCGTCT
>JAUMHR010000052.1:10427783-10440097 GCA_032361145.1 Enteromius fasciolatus | reverse complement strand
AACTTCAGTGTCTTAAAATAGTAATCTATAAACAGAAAAAATACAAACAGACACATTTTATTTTGTAACACAGAAAAAAATTACACACTGAGGTAAGTTGAATAATCCAGCTTCATAAAGGTCTCTGTCCTGCAGTGGCACACGATAACCAGGTATGTCCAGATATTTCACATAATGTTTGCAGAAGCTGTGTATTAAAAAAAAAAAAGTTTAATGAAGAGGTAAATCCATGTTGTCATCTCCTATGGTCCATTACGGACCCGCTCTCCTATTTAGCACAGTAGCAAATTCAGCACTTTAACAAATATTTTACATTTTTTCTGACAATAAAATAAAAATATATACCCCTGCAGGTAAACACTGTGGTGTTTGTTTATTGTTTTTTTTAGTATCTTTTTTTTAACATATGAGAGAGAGCATCTACTCCAACTCCAAAACTTGCTGTATTTTTGTTTTTGAAGAGCTACAGTTTTCTGCTGATGAGGACTTGGCCTTGGCACATATTCAGAAGATTATGAGGAAAAGGGTGTTTGTAGTCTGGAGGGTCAAAGTGTAGTTTCTCTGCATACACTGATGAGGTTTTGAGGCTGATGAGCCGGGGGAGCAGGGACATCTGTCTGACTGGATCCTCTGGGTGGACGGCGCAAGGATGAAGACGGCGAACTCAACGCCCCACAGCTCTGTAAATGCAGGTCTCCGTGAGCATGCTTCCTCCGGCTGCCCGAGATCTTCTGTGACTGTGTCATCAACTATGTGAGAAAAACAAACATCCCCAATGTAATTCAGTTCAGTGATTAATACTTTAGACTAAGTGTAAGTAAAACTGTGTAAATGCGTCCATTTCAGATCAAAGGGTGGATACACAAAAATATTCCAAATTCACCTGATCAATGATACTGGCACTGAAAATGGCCTCCTCCATGTGTTTCTCATCAGATTTAATAACACATTTAATGCTGTTGACCACCTGCTGGACCTCAGGAGGTAGACTGCAGCTCGAGTGCTCTAGGAACTTGGCCACCAGCACTTTGGTGTCTTTGTAAGTCTTGAGGTCTGCCAGAGACTGCGGCCGTTCTGTAGACATTGAGTGAGGGATGTGAGGTTTGAGTTGGATGTCCACCTTTCCGCCGTCTTTCTGCTTCTTGCCCCCTTGGCTGCTTTGTTTGGCAGAAGGGTTTCGGGTGCTCTCAGACAGCTCCATACATGCTGTTAAAAGCAGTGCATTAGTATGTTTATTCTAATAACTGTAATTTTACTTGAGATGAATAACTGTGTTACATGGACAACAGAAAAGAGGTGCAACCTTGATCACAGGGAGTTTGTGGGGAGTCCTCAGGTGGATGGTTGGAAGCAGGAGCACAACGGTCACCTGCAAGTCAAGTCACATGCTCAGTTCTTCAGTTTGCTTATAGGTTATAAATGACGTAATGTGCTGCTGCTTTGCAAAGATCACATTTGTTCCTTCACTGCTATTATATAAACTCAGCTATTTACACATACAGTATGTGGTATTCATTATGAGCTTAATCCAGCACAGAGTTTTGAAACCAGGCACTGAAGAAGCTTCAGTCCTATTTTGTGCATCACAAAAGTCTGAAATGATATAGTGTTAGAATGTAAATGAATAGTTCAATAAAGCTCAAAAGAATAGCATTTATTTGAAATATAAAAGTATTTACTGTCACTTTCAATTAATTTAATAAATCCATAGAAGTCCAAGTAACGGACAAACTGCTGTTTAAACAGGAGTGTGTATATTGCGTTCGTCCAATTAATAAACTTAAAAAAATGTACAGTTTAAAGCATGGAAAAAGCGATGCTAGGATTCTATTAACAGAGTTTATAACAAATCAAAGTAAAAAAAAACAACCTATAGAGCCACAGATAGAAAGAATTCACATACTTCTAGATATGGAAGTACAGGATATGGGTTCACTAGTGGAACGCACAATCCTCGCCAGCTTCCGATAGCCTTTCGTGGCACGGAGTGTGCGGGGCCGATCTCGTTGACTGGGGTTGCTGAGAGCAGATGTAGCATGGGGCTGTGAGGAAGAGGAGGATGGGGACCAGACGCTGAACCATAGCCGGGTTCCCCGCAGTTGAGCGGTGGGTGATGGAGAGGTGCAGGCGGAGGGGGTCAGAGCAGAAGCTGTGGCAGCAGTGGAGGTAACTGCTGAGTTGGAAGCACATTGGGATGGTGTGCTTGGAGGGAAAAGAAGGGTAAGCTTCTTATTGGTTCGTTCTCTATGCTGCGTGCGGGACGTGGGTTTAATGCCTGTAATCTCCTCCTTCTCAGGAACATTAACAGCATCAGGTGACAGCTGGGGGGAGTGGGGCTTGGAATCCTGCGTGACAGAGGACTCGCTGTGGTCCAGTCGAGCAGGGGTCCACCGCCTCTGAGAGGAGTGGGTGCTGTGATCCAGACTTGTGCAGCTACCGTCAGTGGGTACAATGCGCAAAGTGCCATATGGAGAGGAATCGGAGCCTTGCACTTCTAGAGAACACAGGTCTTCAGAGGAACAGCTGTGATCAGGGATGTCTGCTGTCTCCGACACCATAAGGGAAGCACTATCAACAGAGGCTATGGGAACAAAGATCATATTATTGTTATATATAGATAATGACCGAAGGCTGTTGAATTTGTTAAATGAGTGTTTTGTCTGTAATATAATGTATAAAGTACAACTGTCTTTGTATGCAAAAACACTACCATTCAAAAGTTTGAGGTTTGTCAGATTTGCAATGTTTTGAAAGAAGCCTCTTACAGTACGCTCAAAACAGGTGCATTTAAAATGTTAAAAATACAGTAAAATTGTGGGATATTCTTGTAGTTTAGATAAGTTAATCTCACTTGTGTTGCAGTTTGTGCATTTAAAAAATTGTAAATTTTCCTAATCAGTCACATTAGCCAATACCTTTTGTGTATTCAATAGATGTGTACAGTTATAAAGCACAGCTCACACAGAGGTCACTGTTGGTTAGTGACTGATTTGAACATGTGTAATTTATGATAATATTAATATACATTAATGTAGATTTTTTTGGTTTTGCTGAATCATATGAGTACTATGTTGAGTCACAACCTAAATAAATAGTTCAAAACATTTGGGGTCAGTAATGATTTCTGAAGGATCACACGAAGGATAGTGATGAAGTACATTTTACAATTTAAATTGTAATAATATTTCTAATTATGTTTTTTTTTACTGTATTGTAGATCAATTAAACACAGTCTTGGTGGGCATACAATACCTCTTTCAAAAACGTTAAAATTACTGATACTAGAAATCTTAATATCTTACAAGACCCTTGAAGGGTAGGTAAAATTTTTTCCATAGCAAAACCTGGGTCCTGAAGCTGTTATTCTATCAAACATTAGAGATACATCATACTAATGTTGAAGGAATACACAGAATATTTCAACACGTCTTTCATTCCATATGCATCAGACCGGGAAAACCTTTGACTTGCTTAACAATCCTCCTCACCCTGAGTGCTAAGGCCAGCTGTGGTGTTCCTTTCACACAGACTGGACTCTGTGACCTGTTGCTCAAGACTGGTGGTGATCTGGATGAGAGAGAGAAAAAAACATTTGAATTAAATTTCCCATCCCCTTTACTAAAATGAACCACTTTGAATCATGATTTGTATTACCTTGTAAATTGCTGTATTACAGTTTTGTATTGTCAACTTCTCCAAATGTGTCACTATCAGAAATAACCTTTATTTCTTTCATATGTTTCTTTTTTTATGTTGTTTTTCATTAATATTCTTTCGTAAAACAAATGAAATTATAATATTGTTGTATTGCGCTGTTATATATTGTTACATCTCAATAAACAGTTTAAAAATGCTTTTGAGTGCAACCTTCTGGAGAGGATGGTGATCAAAAACGGTCTTACACCTGAGGATGATAACAACTGCAAAAGGCGGAGAATCAGACATCAGAACATCTGGCACTGAGGAGTCTGAACCAGCCTGACATCTGGCACCACAGCAGCGCTTTTAAATGACAGTGCTATCTTGTGACCTGCAGGGGGCTCTCTAAGATCACACTTGCATTTTAAACTGCTGCATTATTATGAATGCGAACTTGTGTGGTTTCCATAAAAAAAATCCTCATAACACGATTGATCGAAAACACATAAATGACTATACAGAGAATTTATCCTGTAAAAAGAGAGCTTATTTCACAGCATCGGCTTTATAAAAATGTGGAAAATAAGCTGCAGGCTACAGTCAGTAGCTATAAATAAAGTTGACTGTATCAATTTTAAAATATTTCTTCCCGTCTCTTTCTAGTACTGCTGCTCTCAAATCATCTCAGACCTGTGCTTCAGGTAAGAAACGGCTCTGCTGATTGAAATGCCTCTGCTGTTTTGTTTGCAGATGGTTATCAATAGCTCCATGTGTGAAAGGTCTAAAATCAAGCAAACCTCTTGAGATTTTATCCTTTTTTAATCAAAGTCCTCTTCAGGCAGCAAACAAATCTTCAAAATAACACGTAATCACAGGTTTACTCGCTGGATTTAAAAGGTTTTAGTGGTTCTTTTCAATTTTTTTGGCAAAGAGTATAGCTCTTGTTCCCTTTCATCAGGTGAAGAAAAGAAATTTGATGGGAAATCATTGTTCAAAAACAGGCCCTGCTCTCACTGTAAGAAAGTTAATTTCTTTTAAATAGAATGAAATTCCTGCCTATATTGCTAATGTGTTCCAGAGAAAATTATAATCCATTATACGAAGGCACTTGTATTAATTCCTTTCAGCCCCTCGACTGCACCGAAGGACCTTTTGACTGTCGAGCTTTACACAGACAAATGAGTGTAACTGAAGAGGAGGAACATTGCTGAATTGGTGGTATGCTAACGCATGGAGTCTGCATTACTTTAAGACTGAAACTACTAGTACAACCTACAAGAATCCAGGAACTGTAATAAAACAGTAAAAGGATCAATAATGTGATGTTCATCAATGAATTTATTCACCAATTTGCAAAACAATTACTTTGAATAGGGACACTCCACCTCAAAATGAAAATTTAGTCATTAATCACTTATTAATCTGTTGTTCCAAATCTGTAAAAGCTTTAAGATATTTTGGAGGAAAACCGATGACTGCTCTTCTACGTTTTTACATGTTTGAAACGTCATTGGGATAAGTGATTAATGACAAACTTTTAATTTTGGGGTGGAGTAACCATTTAATTACACTTTATTTAAAAATAAAATAAATTCAGTTATTTTGCAATGTGGTGTGATTTCCAAAAAAGTCTCTGTTAAATGGTTCTTTCAAAAATTGAACATCAAAATTATAGTCACACAAAATTACTTTCAAAATTACTTTAAATATGCTCAACTGATATATACTTTTTTTTATTAAAACAATTAGTCCTGCAACTTAATACTAGACCCTATTACAGTAGTGTGTGGAAAAGGCATCAGCTCTTACCTGGCTGGCAGGTGTCTGTCCCACGACAGATTCATAGGGTGGTGGCAGCTCAGATGGATACAGAGCCCCAGGGCTGTTTATGGGCACCCCATAAATAGCACTAAAGGGAGAGTGTGGAAAGTCCAGATGCAACCCTCTAATGGACAGAGATCATAGTAAAACATGATTACAACACTGAATCAATGTTTCAACAAATTTGGCTATATTATATTGTTGGGGGTGATCACTGCAACACAAAAAAAACATGTGATGCCATTTAAGAGCTGTGGAAAATGAAACCATTTCCTCTTTATCTCATCGAGTTATATATCCCATTCTTTTAATTCCCTCTGTCATAAAGGAGGGGAGGAATCTGTTTTTCCAAATGTTTCTTTGTGTACTACCACATCCTGACATTGATCATGCTGTGAAGCAGCCTGTGTGTATGTTGGGCTGCTCTTGCTTTCTATGTATTTACTGCTTTGTTGACATATTAGTGTGGCCGCAGGCTAAACAGCCTCATCAGCACGTTTTTTATGATGGGATGGTGGGCAGAGTGTCTCACAGTGCAAGACAGAGAAATCAATGGTGGATTTACACCACGCCATGGACACTGGTGCTCCATGATATGGATTATCAGAGCAGTTTGCATTAAGACCTGCACTAACATAGTGGTGGATAAGCCCGAATTCCCGTTAAATAAAAAAGAATGCATGTTTTACATAATCATTCCACTGAGCAATTTTATAAACGTCTGCAAATCAAAATTCACAAACGCACAAACCTTTAGACTTGCGGCCAAGAAATCTGGGAGCAAACTGTTTCTCAGATATAGTTAGCTGGGATGTGAGCTGTGTGTTTGTATGTGCAGGTTTACCTCTGGCCCTCCATCACAGGTGTGCAGGTGTACTCTGGGGGGTAGTAGGGAGGAGGGGGGATGGGTGGGATGAACTCATCGAAATCCAGTGTCTGGTGTAAGATGGTACCATGAGGGGTCATACAGTCCGCGCTCAAGGCACGAGCTCTGTGTGGCATGAACTGATGAAAAAGATTTTTAAAAGTGAGCTTTAAAAAAAAACAGGACACAACTGTTCAAACATTAAGATTGTATTTTTTTACATTTAATTTTTCAAAAGAAAGTTCACCAAGATGCATTCTTTTTCATCAAAACTAAAATGAATACTGTAATATTATGAAATATATAAATACTGATCTTTTAAAAATAATTCCAATTTGCTAATTTGGCGTTCAAGAAATATTTTGTCTTATTATTATAAATGTTAAAAATAGTTAATATTTTTGTACAGTCCTTTACTGTCACTTTTAATTAATTAAATCTATCTTTGCTCAAGTATTAATAAAAAAATCCTACTGACCCCAAACATCTGAATGCTATTGTATTTGATGACCCTCTAATGATCAAACCATTCACTGTATAATTCTGTTCTTTGAAGTCAAAGTTACACAATTTTCGTTGTGTTCAAATAAGGCAATCCATGCAAACCATCGTGTCCAAAAAAGACAAAAAGTAGGATGTAATTTGGGTAATACTGTTTTTCAAAAAAGACACAAGTAGGTCTGGATCTTTTACAAGGAGTACAGGGAGGATAGTTAGTGCCCTTTATCACCCTGCTGAGACCCTTTGGCTAAAGAGTTTCATTTTATGCAATTTAACCCTCTGATGCATGAATTATTAAAGGGAAAGAAGGATTTTACTTCAAAGCAAAGGATATAATAATTCTAAATATTCCTTTTTTTTGATGTACTGAGAGAGTTACATAATGGTTATTATCACTTTCATCAGCCATGTAGAATTTAGGTAATCAGAAAGTGAAAACATATGACATTAAGACAAAAGTCATATAAAATGACGAGGAAAGGAGTCAAAGGTTAGGTATAGTTTACCTGCAAATAAATATTCTGTAATCAGTTACTCTTCCATATGTCATACCAAACTTTCAGACCATGAAAGAAGACATTTTGAATAATGTGAACACTCACAAAAGAAAATCATACTATTTTGGACAACATGAGTGTGAGTACATGTGTGAGCATTTTCTGAGTGAACGATCCCTTTAATATTGCTTTTAAAGTTCTGTCTATGAATAAGCCGGTGAAAAGTTCCATTCTACTGAGTTCAAGAATAGGTATAGAGCATTTTTATGATGACAATGCACTTTCCTGTTGATGTATTTTTAGAATATGTGAAGGCTCATCAACCAGAAGACACTGAAATCATCCTTGAATAGATCAATCTGATCCTTAAGTATCATTAAGAGAGGCAGTGACTGTAAAAGACAGATAAGTACAGAAAGTAACATAAAAAAATTACATTACAAAGTCAAAATCCATACTCAGAATAACAACATGAATCAGGATTTGGGCTTTGGTAAAATCCCTTAATACAGTTGCAAAGGGAAAGCTCCATGTAGTGCTTCACCTCATCCCTGCCCTCAGGCCTCTGTTGTCTCTGTGCATGGTCTATGCAGCTGGTAACAGTGGTGATTTCTCGCTTTGCCACTCTGTGCCCCGAGTCGAAACTAATCCCACAACTGCTCCGGTGATTCTCAGAGCCACAGCCATGCTAATATAACTCATTTCAATTCATCTCCCTGCGCCCATGCCTCTGCTGCAGCCATCCATGAGAGGCTGTGCAATTTACTGCAGCGCCCATAAACCGCACAAAGCCCACTCTTAAAGAATATTAAAACTTTATGTCCCACAAGTTTATTTTCTCTCACATAAAACAGTCTGGCTGAAATAGACAAATTAATCAAAAGGCAGCGATGACTGATCCATGGTTCTCTCCCACTGAGTATTGTAATGTCTGTGGTCTCATCTTCATGTAATCTTACACTTAAGAAATGAACAGTACTTCTAAAATATGTGCTTGTTGTAAAACCAAATGAGATGAGAGGACTCATGACATAGCCTCAATGGATCAGAGAAAACGTCTTGGTTATGTATGGAACCCACGTTCCCTGAATGAGGAAACGGAGATGTTACGTTAGTGACCGACAAATCGGGATCTCACCAGAGAGACCAGTCTACTTCGAGTGTAACAAAACAAGCCAATGGGCATTGGCATGCACTGATTGCATCCAGCTGCAACTGATCACCGTGTAAGTGTAAGTGAGCAACTGGTGCATGCATCAATTATGTTTTCGCTGAGGAGCCAAGCTAGGCCCAGCAGTTCAGGTGAGGTATAGTGGCTAAGGCGATGGGACATGATGTCTCCGTTCCCTCCTTCACAGAACGAGGGTTACATACATAACCGAGACATTACCTTTCAGTCGGTCACTATGAGTCACGACTGTGACTGACGAATCAGGATCCCTACCAAAGGCCTCCTGATCCTTCCTATTAGGCAGACGATAGGACAGGGCTCTACACAGAGGAGGTCACCACTGCTGTTTCTCGAGCAACCCAACCAGTAGGACTAGATACCACTGGGAAAGGGTGTCCACACTGCAGAGTCACCCCCTCCCAAAGGGGTTTAAGTGACAATTACTCAAGTGAAGTATTCCCGTAGGGCCCTATTGCACATGAAATTCTCTTAGATAGCTCAGGCTGCATTCTCTAGAGATGGCAGAACATAGTCTGCTAGGAAAACACAGCCCTAGTAAGTGTACTGTGGAATACACATATGGAATCCCAACAGGGTAGGCCTGACAGTAGCTTTCAAGAACTCATTAGCTGAAAGGCCTGGTCTCTACAGATTTCTGCTAGCAAGGTGCCACGAGTCAGCACCCAGAACGATGCAACACCTCTAGTGGAGTGAGCACGTAACCTGAGTGGGCAGGGCACACCTTTAGAGTTTTCAAAGAGAGAAACTTCAAATCAACTTACTGCAAGGGCTCAAAGGGGGCAGTTTGTAGGGCTCTCAGCACCAATGCCAAATCCCAAGAGGGAAGGGAGGAAGGCCAAGGTGGATTTAACCTCCTGGCCCCTTTAAGAAACCTGATGACCAGATCATACTTCCCCACCGACCTTCCCTCTATGGGGTTGTGATGGGCGGAAATACTAGCAACGCAAACCTTAAGGGTGGAAGGGGACAGCCCACGCTCCAACCCTTGCTGCAAGAAGGAAAACACGACTTTGACCGAGCACTTCCGGGGGTCCTCACTGTGAGAGGAACACCAACGAACAGGTCCCACTTCAATGCATAGGCTTGTCTAGTGGATGCTACCTCCTGGGGTAGGTCACCTAGAACCTCTGCATCTCATCCAGGGACCACATGTGGAGTTCCCACAGGTCTGGACGCGGGAGCAAGAGTTCTGGGATCCAGGTCCTGCTGGGCCTATATGGGGCCACTAACAGGACTTGCTCCTCGTCCTCTCTAATCTTGCACAGTGTCTGTGCTACTGTGCTCACTGGGGGTAATGCATACTTATGCATACTAGCTGTGCACCGGTGCAACTTGGTTAGGGAGTAGAACCACAGGCAATGGGTGGTTTGTGGATGCAAACAGGTCTACCTGTGCAGCTCCAAAACGTCTCCAGATCAGCTGGACCACCTGGAGATGATATACGCAATGGTCGCAGTGTTGTCAGAGTGTACCAGAACATCCTTCCCCTGGAGACGCTCTGAGGCGGCCCAGGGCCAGGCGTACTGCCAGGAATTGATTTGCCAGCAGAACTACCACCGCAGCTGCTGCCATACGCCCCAGGAACCTCTGAAAATGTTTCAGTGGGACTGTTGTCCTACCTGATAAAGTCTTGCGGCAGTTCAGCACTGACTGAGCAAGTTCCTGTGTGAGGGGTGCAGTCTGGCTGCCCAAGTCCAACTCCATGGCGAGAAAAGAGATCCTCTGCATTGGCACAAGTTAGCTCTTTTCCCAGTTGACACAAAGACCCAGATGGCTGAGGTGTCTGAGCACCAAATCCCTGTGAACGCATAACTGATCGCGAGACTGTGCAAGTATGAGCCAGTCATCGAGAGTGTGCACCCCCTGTTTCTTCAGGGGAACAAGGGCCGCTTTTACGACCTTGGTAAAAACACAAGGCGACAGGGACAGCCCTAAGGGCAGGACCTTGTACTGATATGGCTGACCCTCGAAGGCAAACCACAGGAATTGCCTGTGTCACAGGAGGATCGAGACATGAAAGTATGTGTCCTTCAAGTCGATCGGTGCAAACCAATCTCGGGGACGGACACATCCGAAAATGCGTTTCTGCATCAACAAATTGAACGGCAGCTTGTTAGCTGAACGGATGCTTTTTAGCAACATTATAACTACAGTAAAAATATATTTTCCCATAACTTGGAACTTAGTAATGCCAGACAAATATTTTTCATTCTTATTTTAGAAAGTCCAAGAGCACTCTATAGTGAAAAAACAGAAAGATCCAAAAATTAACATTATTTTCTAAGCTGATTATTAATGTTAAGTAAATCAGGTTTCTCTTGGGAAAGGGTATGAAAATTCATGTATGAAGACTAAGTCACAGGATAGAGTTAACAGTGGTAGACCATAACAAAGTAGTTTTACTTTGTTACTGTACTTAAGTACATTTTTAACAAGTATCTGTTCTTTACCGGAGTAGTTTTATTTTTTAATAACTTTTACTTCACTACATTCTTAAGCATAAGATCGTACTTTTTACTTCACTACATTTCATAAAACATATTGTTACTCATATATCACGTGCTCCAAGACGCAGAAGCGATTAATTAACGAATTGATTATTTTTAATAAACTTATTCAATCGGTTCACAAATCACACCAAACAATTCATTCTCGAATTGGAATGATCCGATTGCAGCTGTTCTCAATTCGATAACTCACTGATTCAAACGATCCGTCCAGAGCGAGTCTTCAGTGAACTATATTCAAAAGTAGGAACAACTGGCATGCGCAACTGATTATGTGCAATGTAAGTTATTGATGTTGAATAAGTATTAATTACTGTAACTAAAAAAATCCTATTTAGGTCAAAACTGTCAGTTTGTTAACTAAATCTGCTGTAAAGGGTGATCTATTTAAGCCTATTAAAATGAACGCAGACACATCAACATCATTGTCAAAAAACATTCATATTCCTTGCTGCTGTAGCGTAGAACAGATATGAATGCTTATTCATAACCATAGTGAAAATAAGTAGGTCTTAGGTAAATTGCAGTGTAAGCTTCACAGTGAACATTACTACGATTATCACGATCGTCACCGTGGACCAATCAACAATATATATTGACTCCATATATTGGTTATTTTGGGAAAATCCCTGGTATTTTGAAAAATATGTGCTAATATAAAATTAAGTAGCCTATATAAAAATGCTAAATAAACCTATCAGTACATTTTTACTTAAGTACATAAAAAATGGAATACTTTTGTACTTTCACTCATGTAAAATTGAAAAAGGCGTGCTTTTACTTTTACTGGAGTAATATCTTTGTAACGTGTAGTCTCACGGAGACGAAGGAGATCGCGGAGTCAGAAGTATAATAAAAATAAAAGACTTTTAATAATGAAAACAAAATGTGGAGCAGTATCCAATAACTTTCTTTACAACGTTGAGACACAGACTAGACATTAGGGTTGACCGACACACTAGAATGACAAAAGGGGAACTAAATAGGGCAGACAATGAACGCTAATGAAGGACACACCTGAACAAAATACGTAATTAGCAAAACTAGGTCACAAAGCACATGGGGAAGAATAACAAACATCACATGATACGAAGACATAACCAAACACACAGAAAATATACCAAAAATACAAAAAAAACATGAAAACACAGAACTGAACAAACCATGAATGTTACATTACCCCCCTCTCAACAAAGGCGCAACCGCGCCGTAATAACAACAAACAAAAAGAAAAAACAACATCCAAAGGGGAGGGAGGGTGGGCGCCCTGGAGGCAGGAGGGGGGAACAGAG
>JAUMHR010000052.1:10392328-10412102 GCA_032361145.1 Enteromius fasciolatus | reverse complement strand
TATATATATATATATATATATATATATATATATATATATAGTAGTGATGTCAAATGATTAATCACATGCAAAATAAAAGTTTTTGTTTACATCATATATGTGTCTACTGTGTATTTATTATGTATATATAAATAAACACAGAAGCATGCATTTATTTAGTACAAATATGTTACGTTTATATATTAAATATAATTATGTATTATTTGTATGTAATATTTTCAAAATATATGCTGTACTTGTGTGTCTTTATATATACCCTACATAATAAATATACACAGTAGACACACATATATGATTTATTATTTAGGTAAAAGAAATGTGTGGATTAACATGTATTCACTTCATCATGTCCAATGAAAATGTGTGTTCTGAAGCTAAAACCAGATGAGAAGTACTGCACTAAATAATAAAGGTATTACAAGTGTGTCAGGATTCCTCCCATGTGATTCTGTCTGCAAAAAACAGGGGGCAACCCATTATAGAGGGCATTTACACAGCTACACACACACGCACACATAATTCCACGAGTGACAATGTACCGCAAAACAGCAGTGAAAGCAGCACTGGACCATCTGCCAAGTATGTAATGACACACAACATGACATGAAAACACTGTGGAGGCTATGGTTAATGACAAGAAGATGAGTCTCAGTGTCTAAGGATCCTGGGGTTGTGTTCCGGTGTGGTGGCAGCATTAAGCTTTAAGTACACACTAAAATGGATTCAAAATAACTACACCCTTTAAAGGCTCACCGCTTTGTTTGAAATGAACCTCTGGTAGAATAAACACCATCAACGAGACCACACTCAGCTTGAGTCAGAGACAGAAAATAGCTGCAGTTCCTTTCTGTTTTCTGACTGTATATATATGCTGAGCCTCTAACCCAAGGCTTAATGTTTATGTTGAAGAGATTCACACACTGAAGTAGCGTATGGCTCATTGTCACTGAATCCATGTGAGAAACATGTCAAACCCTCCTCCCTGTCCATCTTATGATGATAAGTAACAGAAGTCAGTTGGGTTATAAACAGCAGGGTGTTGGAATGTTAATATCGCAAACAGTAATCAACAATAATGCAGTTGGTATTTCAGAGACATGCTCTACTGAATGACAACTGGGTGTGAGTCATAATAACACGGAATCAGAACTGACTTGATTTACTTTCTTATTCAAATATCTCTGGTCTTAAAGTGTATGACTCAACGTTCTTTGTTATAGAGGATTTTTTTTTATCTTTTAATAATCTGAGCCTTTAAAATTATATTTCTTTTCTGTTGATGAATCCAAGGCAAGATAAGTAAAATGATAAAAATCCAAACAACAATCCAGATTTGTTTTGGGTTGTATAAATGTGCTTGGGGATGCACCTCAATGTTCGGCAACCAAAACTGTTTGGCCGAAAATAGGAAAAGAAAGCTCTTTTGGTGTTCGGCCGAATAACCAAAAAGACTGAATAAATTATGTTGACCAATGACGTGATGTGATCAAATATAGGTGCACGCTAATGCAGCAAACATGTCGCAGTGTAAAAGCATTCAGCTGCTCAGTAACATTTTCATGCATTTATTAAATAAAATAAGAAAAGAAAATAATAATGATAATAATAATTACAACAGTTCTATTAATATATTCATCATAACACTCAAATGGTACCAAAAAAGTAGCAAAAACTGATTTATTAATTTTACATTAAATTGCCAAGAATTTCATTTTGGTGCATCCCTAAATGTGCCTGTAATTAATTGGGTCCAATTAAAAGTTTAGGAACATGTCATGTAGAAAATAGAAGTGTAATTTAAAAAAAAAAAAAGCTGTGGTTGCCAGATGTTTACGGTAAGAAATATGGTAGCAACATTTTAGATTTTAGATATAAAAATATATCAAATGTTAAGCATAATGCAAAGAATTCTTGGAATGTTATTTAATGGTTGTTCACAGCATATTGACTAGCTCTTTTTCACTTCCAGAAATGACTTTAACATGATTTATTAGTTTTCTCATGCATTTCAATGCCCTTTTACTTTCTCATTCAGCTACTTCCCTGCTCCCTCACTCATTCTCTCAGTGCTCACTTGAAGTAATGAGTCAGTGAACCGTTATGACCCACCTTTTGACCCCAAAACAGATTTAGTTCAGGGGTCCCTGCGATGATCAATACACCAATCTGGTTCATGTCTTCATGACTGCCTGCGAGATCAATATGCACGGTTTAGGACTTCACTATACACCTGTCTTTCCATACCAGTATGTGTGCGTCTGAGGACAAGAAGTGAGGTTTCTATCTGATTTTGACATAAACATGCTTTGATTTTATTGACCAAAGGGCTTTTCTGGCTGTTCATAATGATCGATAAAACAGTAAACACTAAGTATCAGTTGCTAATGGACAGGTATGTCAATGAGCTCCATGCAGTGCATGTTTCTACTGTGCATTCCACATTCAATATTGTATGGGTATATGTCCTTTTATCTTTATCTGAAAAAGAAGTAAAAACCGAAATAAAAAACTCCAATGAATAACTTATCAGAAGGACAATCTAGAGGTTACTTGTGAGTTGTGTTTAAAACACCGCGCTGTATTATCTAGCCTACGGGTGTCTTGCAGAGCAAGGTTTTAATCCTATAAGAAATCACGTTGTGAATGCTGATCGTCCTCTCGGCTGTTTGCCTTTGACTCTGTGTGATTATAACGCTTTAACACAGCCGCTGTAATCAGAACCGCCAGGCTGCCCTCCTCCACCTCCCTCCGCTTAATCAATCTGACCCAGCCCAGATTAGCTAGATCATAATCAACAACCTGCTGTGGCAAAAAAAACAAAAACTACCACCCACTCCCTCCGGCACAGTAGACACCTTGCGGTCACAGCGACATATGCGGACCGTCCTTCTATCAGGGCCTTCTCACACACACGGTCCACTGAGCTGCAGGGAAATGAAGCTTTATTCACCTTGCATGTAATCAGAGTGGACCAGATACTAATTGCAGCGGTTATGTGAGAGAGCGAGCGGATAGTACGGCGCTCTGTTCCAGAGAGGAAACTTGAGAGAGATCTGAAGCCCTTCAGGGTTTTATTTCTCTCTCTGAGTGTTCTAATTAATTTTCTTGGCACTTAAGACAGCAACTTCAAAAAATAGCTGTGTGCCATAGGTGAACAATCACTTTCTGTGTGTGTGTACACAGTAGCAACGAGTAGGAGTGAGAAACACAAGTTGAATGTCTGTGAAATGTTTTGTGTTACTAATTTAATTTGCAGAAAGCAAAAGATCGGTCAATACATGTATTGTTTCTCCAATAATGAATATCATTAAGCTGCTATAGACAGCATCAGAGACATTTGATCCGATTCCAAATGTAATGCTTTTATCTTTTCCCAGATTTTCAAATATGGTCTGATCCTAACAAACCGTAGATCAATGGAAAGCTTATTTATTCAGCTTTCAGATTATTTAAATTTCACTAAATTTACCCTTGGTCCAGGGTCACATTTTACAAAAATATATATCAAATTTCTCCATTACCCAAATATTCCAATAAGCTAATTTGGTGCTAAAAAACAAAGACTGTGCTGCTTAATACTTTTTCTCTCTGATATTTTAGTTTTATGTACTAATTTATTCAAGTTTCTCTGTTCCCTTTCTCTCTTCTTTTCCTCTCTGGGGCATATGACTCAGGTAGCAGCATGGAGACAAAAAAGCCTTCATGCCAGTGGACGACTTACAAACACCCCACTGTCAGCGTGTTACTCCATTCGTGACAAGTGTCAAAGCACAGTGTGGAAGGGCCACCTGCTGCATGAAGATCACATCACTCCATGCTATGCGGACAGGTGAGAGAGGAGAGTTTAAAAAAGCATTTGTTATCTGCTCATGTTTAGTAGAACAAAAAGATGAATGAAGCTCCCATAAACTCCAAATACAGATTCATTACTGCAATATTTACAACCAAATGCTTACCCTAGAGAATGGATAACAAACCTACACTGGTTTAGTATTCAGTAACCAATTAAGAATAAATAAGAAGATAGAAGCACATAAGTGGAGTTTTTAACAGCATACGCAAACCATCATGTGTTATTCTCATTTATAAAAGTCATAATTTGAAGAGGGATTCCAGGAGGCAGAGGAAACGAGCATAAATGAGACAGTATTCCCAGAAGGCTTGGGATGAGCTGTAACACAGTGTGTGGGTGTTTGGGTAATTATCCAAAGGAGTCTGCTGTTTTTGTTAACAGTTATGAGTGTCTGCGAGCTGCTGTCACACGGAGCGAGAGAGATAGACACATTTGACAATAAAGATTTTGACAGTTCATATTCAAACAAGCCAACCTGAGAGACACCTGAGTTCTGTAAACGTCTATAGGATCACACTACATCTTATTGTTATGTGTTGTTTACGCCACAAACGCATTCACACTTAGACCAGAAGCATTTGGTTTAATTCAGAGAGGCATATGCACACACACACACAAGCACGAATAACTTCTCATGTCATGTCAGAAACGTTTACCGGTGTGCCATGCACACTGTAATCAGATGCGGATGAGAGGGCTTCCTGTCAGATTATTTGTGAAGGAGTGAAAAGAGTGACGGGTTGAGGTGAAGCGTGAGAAAGAGAGATGGAAAAGGGAAAAAAATGAAGCCAGAATGAGGCTACGACACGTGTGTCAAACTTTGTCACAGCCGAGCTGTGATTGATTCTTCGAAGCTGCCCTAGATATCCAAACATTCATTTTCAGTGAGCAGCAGAGAGCTGAGGAGAGCAAGCACACATACGGCAGAGGTTTTTCGAGGTGCTTCAACCTGATCATCAACCCTTTGAAAGTGCAAAATGCTCTAAAATAGGTTTTAGTCATGTTTTAGTCACTTTTGCCCCTAAATCATTTGCTGAGATTGGTTGCTAAATATCTTGTTTTGAACCAAGGGTGTGGTAAGTCAAAAAAAAGTTTAACTTTTAAACACCTTTAAGTGTTTGCTCTTACTGTAGCAGACCATAAAACTAATTGTGGCCATAATGAATCTGAAGTAAGACTCTGTGGTTTGAAAGATTCACGACTGCGGTGAGTCCCATCTGGTCTGGGGCTCTCCTGAGACACTAGAAACAGAGAGGAGGACTGAGGTTACACCGCTGTACCGTAAATACAGCTGACACACTCATATACTGCAGCCATCACTGCTGTTCTCTGTAGGCAATCAGACACACATGCCTCTCAGTGACAATGTTATTTGTTAATGAAAAAAATCCATCCGGGCTTTGTTCTTTCACTGAAAGAAAACACCAGATGTAACTCTCCACCCTCCGAGAAAAACACAAAGGACAATAATTAAATCAATGCTAGTGCAATTTCATCTGTCTCTTAAAAGGGATCCATTTTCAGCCATTTAATAAGCATATTAGATTTAATAAACAGCCAAGTGGTTTAAAGTCCAAAGCCAGGCCTGAGGTTTCCAGTTTTATTCGGGAGCTCGACCAAACAAGAGCTAATGAATGCAGCTTAGCTGACAGACACTTTGCTTGACTGCAGAACAAGGCCACCCTACTGTGCTGCCATACTGAGGCAGCTCTAATACACTACCCACATGCACAGCCAGCCAAAAGTCCTTGAGTTATGACACAATAAATCTAATGAGAACAGTGAAACACAAATTACAACAGGAAACACCCAGGACTATTCACCTGTCAATCTTCCACCCAAACTCCTCCCCCGTGTCCGAGGTTCTTCCTGGAGCCATGGCAGCTGGGGCAAAGAGAGGCCTTCTTGACTGGCATCTGCACTGTTGGCTCAAACTGCTAATTACTTCATTTTACTAGTAATTAGCTGATTAAAATAGGCATTTAAGAGCAGAGTCAGGGCTTCCCGGAAACCACACGTTATAGAGGCAGGAAGACAGCTGCCGGCTGTAAAAGACACAGGGAAAGACTGTGATTGAAGCCGAGCAGAATGCCAGCGATGTGCTTTTTTACGCATACAGAGTGGTAAGATCCGGGGTAATTGACTGTTAAATGATCAAAATTGGACCCCACTGTGAGTCAGATGACTTAAATAATTCAGGAAATACATGCACTCCTCTTCATCTGTTCTGTATAAAGAGGTGAGAATTACAACAAATGCTGAACTGAAAGAAGTTTGCTATTCAGAATACTACAATTAAATCCATATAGGTGGATTCAATTCAAGCTCTCGCATGCAATCATTACTGTACACTGTTATTTTTGTCAGTCGTGGGGTGGGGCTTGGTGTTTTAGTTACAACCCCCCATCGTCAAACGCGATGTTTCAAATTAGACATTGCACGATGCCAAATTGGTCGACATCGCCCAACCCTATAGGGTACTACAACAGAAGTCCATAAGTGTTCATGTTCACACTGGTGTTTTAGTGTGATAAGAGAATCTCGATAAGTTGACATCCTTCTAGCATAAAATTCATGGAGGCTCAGGTCAGGTGCACCACTTGGCCTGGTTATCACACACTCTTCACCTCTCCCAGTTACCCCCATGCATCCACTGGTCACTGCTTCACAAAAGGCCCCTGAGGTGCTTCTGTGCTAAACCAACCCTGACAAAGCTTCACACGCTACAGTGATAGACGATGCTTAGAGCATTTATCCCAAAATCACAATTTTGAGGCATTTCTCAGCTGCGTCTGAATCCCAGCTGCCAGCTTGACCGATAGAGAGGAGAAGATACGCTAAAGCCCCATAAGCTCTTGCCTCCAGCTGGACTCTACATTATGAATGCTCTTGACTTTCTGCCGCAGGGTTGCCTTGGAGACGAGGACAAATCTGCACTGGGCACACAGCGATATTCAAATGCTCCCTCTGAAGCAGAAACGACTAAATTGTTTCTCTTGACACTCTCAGGTTCACATGTTGCACTTACGTGAATTGGGAGGAAGGAGAGAAGCACATTATTCTTGGTTAAGAGAAATAAACAAAGAACAGGAAACATGTTGGCAGATTCCAGCACTACTGCCTTCCATCGACCAAGAGTTTAGCTATACACTGTAGTAAAACTTAATTGTTTAAACTGCAGAACGGTACTAAGAAACAACAGTACTAAGAAGATATTAGAGTGATGTCATCATGAATCATATCAGAATAATCAAAAACTAACACTTAGTTATCTATGTTTTTATCACTGGGTAAACAGCCATCTCTTTGAGTGCAAGTTGTGGGTTACATACACAATACTGTATTTTGAATTAAATATGAATTTTCCTGTATGAGATAAACCATGCTACTGAAAGAGCCTAAGGACTCCCTACAGGCCTTTTGTAGATGTGAGTAAAACCCTAAAACTACAGTAAAATTGAGAGGTTTTGTGATCCGGTTAAAAATAATTGTGCATTAATTATTATTTATTTAAAAAATTAAATATATTAAGACTGATATAACAACATATATAGTATATTATAATCTAATATATGTTTTGAAAAAAGAAAATAGGAGTTTTTCTTTCATTAAATCTATCAAAAATGATAGCAATATATAAATGTTTATATCAAATAAATTCTTTTGAACTTCATATTCATCAAAGAATCCTGAAATAAAATGTAAGTTCTTTTAAAGTGTAATTAATTATTTTAAATGCCACTGCTTTTTCTGTATGTGTATTAAATACACGCAGCTTGGCTTAGCGTGAATTAGAAAATTAGATCTGAATGAGAATATCATTTATATTTTCTGTTGCCTACAACAGTCTGAAAATTGCTGTTGTACTCAGTCAATAATGGGATACACATTAGGGCACTCGTTCTCCTCCCTCAGGATAACACAGTTCTGAACTCCTTCAAGACACTGACAGAGCGAAGCCAGAGAAAGAGTAGCTCAGAAACTGAACAAACTCACTCTACCAGGAAACACTCCACTCCTGGGACATATATATGCAAACACAACACACACTCCCTGGCAGAACTCCACAGAACTCATCCTTACAACAACCCCAAACATTATCAAATATTAATCCAGGACCTCAGGTTCAGTTCTCAAAACATCTGAAACAAAATCAGATTGAAATATAAAAGAGGCTATTGAATCCCCAACTCTCACACTGACAGGTAAGTCTCCAAACAGAAGACAATAACTCAGATTACCAGTCGGAAAAAACAAAGTCAGTCCTAGTAAACTGGACCAGCAGGAGGGAGGCAGCTAAAGCTCCACGCAGGAAGATTGTGAGAAATATTAAAGGAATGTTTAGGAGTACAGTGTATGTGTGGGGCAGGATAAATATCATAAGGGTCATGCAGAGTTGAGAGCAGTTGAGGCCTTTCTGAAAGCAATATCACGGCAGTCGCAGAGTGGCCCATAGGCACCAGATTAATCACATGGTTCTCAGACAGACGCATATATGTGGCTGGAATCTGTCAGTGGAAAGGTTAATGAATGCAAAGACAGAGAGAAACGTGGGTAAAAACAGCAACGGAAAGACATTTCACAACATGGTTGCTCCATGTTCCTCCCAGCAGTCAGTACAGTCTCTATATCCATTGACCTCATATTAAACATAACCCGCCTCACATTAACTTTCATGGCTTCTTGAGGATATCAATCTATACTGCACTGCATCAGATGGAAACTGGATTTATTACCTCCTGCAATCATACATGAGGAAATTCGTCTTTGAAAAAAGCACATTTGTGTATATAGAATATTTGTGTATATAGAATTGCCATTCTTCAAAAAGTAAACATAAAATTGCTTTTTTTTTTTTGATCCACCAAATCCAATTATTTTTGGCTTAGAAGTATTTTGTCCCTCCATTATTTTGTTTTTGAACCAAATGAATCATAGCAAAGGAATCAAATTTAATCTAATTGTGACCAAATTTTAGGATTGAGATATTTCGAGAAAAAAGCACATATTTACAGCCCTAATGAAAACTAATAATTGATGAGGAGCAGAGCTGGGCCCCTCTACATGCCTTTAGTCCCACTAGTGCGTCATTCTTACCCTCTAAACACCAAAAATGAATCTAAATCAATTCAGACAAAAAGGACACAAGCAAGCTTTAATAATTTATGAAGTGGGATCCGGATTGACTTTAACCACAGTTTTATGGCGATCATTATTGCCGCACATCTGTGCAAAGTCATAGATCCATTCGAGGGCTGCTTTGCTGTTTTTGTGGCTTTGTACGCCATTTAGCTGGCATTTGTCTGTAGATTATTCTGAAAATATTGGTTAATGCCACTTACATATCTTAAATACTCTTTATGATAAGACAATGCAGTCTACAGGGCTGCACACATAAAAATGAATGTCAATCAATGTCCTTTCAAGTTCATCCATCCTGTTTTTCATTCAAGGTCATTTTTTCATTGGTGTGCAAAATGTCTGACTAGCTACTGTTCATCTGCGCCATACTGTATCGAAGACGAGACTGTTTATTAAACCTCAGTCAATGTGAATGCTGTGTTCTCTTGCCATTTTCGTTTCCGCAATAAATTAATGTGGCTACTCACCTGCTCCATCCCTCTCTGTCAGACACCTTTAAAAGCTGATTAATTCCCCCCTCCGCTAGGTACGCAGGAGGAGAGCCTCATCAATCTTTCTCTACCTTGACAGCGTTCAACTGTGCCACGCTTTCCAGTGTTACGGGACTGAACGGACAGAGCCCTATTGATAACTCAATCAACATGGCTGGCCCATGTGAACGGAGACACTTGCCCCCACGAGGAAAGACTGTGGAATTCACCAGCTGATCAGCAGTCCCTTGAGATCAAGTTCAATGACAGGAGAAAAAGTCAGGAGAAAACACTCCGGATGGCACACTTGTCAGTCCAGTACATTTCTTTGCTTTCAGTGTTGTAAGAGGCTACAGCTGGGAGGGAATCCACTGGATGTCCTTGTTTGAGATTGATACCTGTACAAGACTTGTCTATCAGACCACTTCTAAATTTCCTGGACTGCAAGACAGTATATGTGTGTAAAGTGTTTAGGTACAATAACACCAGCTATTTAATGAAATGTCCAGGAATTTGAAGTAAAGCCTGGAATTTGAGGATGATTTCCCGAGGATTCCATGCATGTGCGCAGTGTGTGCGAGGAAATCATTTGTGCAGACAAACAACAAACTACTCAAGCGTCCGTTCCCTCGTGCTGATGGAGTCTGGGGTCTGCTGCTAAACTAAACTACTTCATCTCAGCCATAAAATGCTGTGTTTACCTGAATCCCACAGAGAGACATCTCATGCTGTAACTCATCTCATTCTTTGATCTAGACTTGTGTACTACATCTAAGAGAGAGAGAGAGCCAGAGAGATAAAGGGGATCATACAGAGAAAGAGAGAAAAAGAGACTGATAGAGTGAGAGACAGATAGTAAGAAAGATAATCATCTAATGAGATCTTGATCTCTCCATAGTTATAGTCCAGAGATGAGGAGAAATATGACATTATGTAACTGCTATATAAATAATACAACAGAGGAAATATGTTGAAATGAGCTTAAATATAAAGGACTTAGAAGCAGTCTGGACAACAGCAAAATGTGCCAAATCCAAATAGTAAAAGCACCAATATTGTTTTTTGTTTTTTTTTGCCAAATCTCAAATGGTTTAGCAGTGCTGGTAGTGTTGATGACATGTGGGAAAAAAGTTGCTCAAAGGTTAGTTAAATGTATAGTTCACAACAAAGTAAAATTAAGACGACGTGACATTTGAGATCTGCATTAGAAGGGGAGATATTCAGTGAATAAAGAATTAAAATAAAAGTCATATGGACCACTACATCCTATTCTTATCTTATTTTGTGGTCTATGGAAGACAGAAAATCATTTCTAATGGCATGAGGGTAAGTAAAAGATTACTTTGGCTGAACTACCTTTTAATATACAAGAGCTGAGTCCGCCATTGCGTGAACCGCTGAGAGCAATTCTGTGTGCGTCTGCATTTGTCTTACGTGTGTGATTTTGTGTCAGGGTATGGATTTAACAACATCCCACCCATTTTGCAATCTGTAAACTTGTACATACTTGGTTAATGCTCCCTCTGGAGCCAGGCGATCCCACAGAACAAGAGGCATGAAAAATTCAGTCAGCGTTCCCAATCCCTGCTGCAATTATGCATGAGCAGAACGGCTGGCTGAACAGAGCAAAACCCAATGCATATACTTTACATCCCATTCCTAGGGATGGGTACCGAAACTTTACTTAATCGGTACCGGTGCTAAACTATAAAAGGCCGAAGTATCGATAAGCTCTGACGTTAACGGTTCTGCTATCGGTACTGCAAAAAAAAAAAAAAATCCTATTTATTGTTAATAATCGTTACGTAGCATATTTTAACCTTTTCTAATTTGCGATAATATTAAAGACATTTGCCTGCACTTGTTTTTGGCAATCTCATGTGCGAAATGTCCATCTGTTCTGCACATAGGTTCCACAGAACACAGAGTTCGTGCACGTATAATACGAAAGCTCGCGCTTATTAAAGTGACGATGGCAGAGAGAACAGAACAATCTAAAGCAGTGGTTTTCAACTGGTTTGACCTTGGGACTCACTATATATATATAGTTAGAAAATAAAAACAAAGCAAATTTATTCTCGCAACGAACACGGCATAACATCTGGCAGGACAGGACAGTTCGCTTTTCTGAGGTGAGAGAATTTTTATTTCATAATCAGTAAAACATAAGAAATAATGTCACTGACAATAAACCTGTAATCATCTCATCTGACCACAGACACTGAATCGGGACAGTTCGTTTTTACTTATTAAACAGCATTTGACAGAAGAACGGCTTTCATGCAGGTCTTTAAAACAAAAAATCTCGGATAAGAAAACATTTATAATTACTTATGCTAGCAGTATTCCACAAGAACAACATAAACATCAAATAAGGTCTCTCTAAAGTAGTATGCTATAATAATGTTAATAATTTAATAAATACACATTTTGGTTACATTAAAATTTTTCTTTGTATAGCGCAAAGCACTGAACATTATCAAATAGGAGAACAGAGTGATGGTAATGTATAATGACGAGAGTAAACTGTTTATTTATCAAATGCAGAGACGGTCTCTGTAATCAAAATGACGATAATCACTAGAAATCAGGTGTCCCCAACGAAGCAAGCCAGTACTTTAATATAAAGTCATATAAATATTTAGAGTATTTTTTATAACTATGCTTAGAAATAAAGCAGAGATAATAGAAAACAGGGAAAATTAAGATATAAAGCAGAGCTTTAGCCAAAGCTGATTGTTTAGCGGCATTCTTTTACAGGAAATCATTGTGTTTATTTATTTGTTTTACAATCATTTGCTTTGTTTGTGTAATATTTGTTTAAACATTTTTGTCTGTTAGGCTACAGATTATTATTTTACAATAAAAAAAGTGTTGTTAATTCTGTTCTCAATTTTTTTTTTATTATTATAAATTATTTTTCATATTAAAAACACAACAAAAAGTACTGATAAGAGTACCGTTAAAAGTACCGGATCGATAAGTGAAATCGATAAAAGTATTAATATCATTAAAACCTTAACGATACCCATCCCTACCCATTCCCATTCCACTGACTGCCAGGCTGGATCTGTGCATGCTCAGCTCAGACGTTCACACTGTCTACAGAGCACTATATGACAGGCAATCAGAAGCCCTCCAGCTCCTTTCTGATAGTGCTCACTGTGATAATGCCTTAGCATCGCACCACCGAATAAATCCACTGCAAAATTCAGACAGGGCAGAGGGCGAAGACAAGAATTAGCCTATATAAGTCAAACATACATGTGCATGTCACGTACTGATATATTTCAAGTGGAAGGAACAAATCGCTAAACATCTTAGAGGATATAATTAAACACAGAAATTGTTTATGAATCCCAAAAGATACAGTATATTTACATCTAAAGGGTTGCTAAGCATTATAATTTAGTTATGCACAATATATCTATTAATGCACAATATTAGATACGTTATCATATGTATCAGTATTTTATTGCATTTGATGTTAATTTTCTCTATTTGAACATTTAGCATGCCTCTGATGCTAATGCTGAGTTAAGGTTGATCTTTAAAAACACTAATAGTTTAATAAGACTCTTAAATCTAATCTTTAGCAAATTATTTTTCAGTTTTTTTGCAGTTTAATCATTTATTTAGACCAACTAATTTGAATAAATATAAATAATGATTTCTAAAGAATCATGTGGCACTAATCATTTAGCCTTGCCATGACAGGAATAAATTGCACTGTAAAATAAAAATTTCATTAACAAATTATTTATATTTTCACCTACAATTATCTTATATTGTAATATTGTGTCACAACACTAGTGCTTTAATTGTATTGTTGATCAAATCAAAGCAGCCTTATTAAGCATAAGTGACCACATTCAAGCTTTAAAATAAAAATCATCATCTTACCACCAAAGAAAGGGGTCTTTTCCATGACACCACTCCGATCAGTCCAGACAAAAGCACCTGAAACAGAAAGAAAACAGCTTTTTGAGACTTAAAGAACAGAGCTACACATCTCACTGGACCAGTGCAACTCCAACAATCATCACAGGAGCCAAAAAGAAGTGAGCTCCATCACAGGTGAATTTATCAATTTTTAATGTGCAAGGAATAATGCGGTGGCCGGATGGCGAGGGGAATCCTGCTGATATGTAGATGTTAGAAAACTGCGATAACATGAACACTTTTATATTCTCTGCAGTACTTGTTCTTGGTCTTTTTCTCCTTCACCCTTCATTAACCAGCAACACTCCACTCCGAGGCAGTCTCTCTCTCTCATGCTCCCTTACCCTTTAACCTCTCCAGTCCAGCAGGCCTCTTTGCCCTCATTCACACTTTTTACCCATGGGACCTTGATGCTGCGCTACACTCGCAGTGCCATCTCGCATAAGCCAACAGGAGCAGAGCATTAAATGCAATATGCATTGGGAATGAAACATTAGCAATGAAGTTGATGCTGTCAGCAGTTTAAAATGTAAATTCAGGTTATGAATAATGCTCCACATGTTATTAAAGTGCTTAGGTATATACAGTGCTTCACACACAGAAGGAGTAGAGTGCATGCTGACTATTCCTCCGTCACTGAAAATGTGTTTGCTGGCAAAAGAGAAGAAGAGATCAGTGAGACTGAGGAGTCGATCGATCTGAAGATTATAGGATTATGCCATCGTGTGCAATCACACACAGCTGTGGGATTAACAAGCACCAACATAAAGCAAAAAAACAGGATCAATGTGCGATTCAAAAAGAAAATCAAATAGAAAGTCTTGTTGAGCATCATTTGGTCTGCTAAATGGTCTGGCCAGGTCTAAATAAATATGTATAAATAAATTACTAAAATAAAAAACATTATATTAATGAAGCAATAATAGCAAAACAAATAATGTGCTACATACATACATACAATCCACTTGTGCATGGGCCATTATTAAAACATGACTTCAATACAAATACATTTCTGTATCAAGTATGACATCAGATTATGTTTTATGAGAGAGAGTGTGTTTATGACTTGTTCAGAGAGATGATGTGAGAAACGGTTCACATTGTATTTGCTCTCTTGAATTATTGATCCTCTCTCAGTAGCAATTGAGAGAGAGCGAAAGAGAGGAAGAGAGGAGAAAACTAAACCAAGAGTGAGGAAAAAAAGATGCTGAGAAAGAGTCAGTTAAAGATAAGATTGAAAGGGAGGAAAAGCCTGGCTGGTGTGTGTGTGGAAGGATCAGCAGCACAAAAGAGCTCGCTGAAAGGAATATTCAGTCTTTGTGCAAAATCCTATTCCCTGGCAAAATCACTTCCCCCTTTGGGCACCTAAATGATTCTATTGGCTGAAAAATCTTTCGGGGCTATTCTATTCAGTGTATGATTAAAAATGACATAATATTGCTGGCTGATGTATATATACTTTTATTAAAGTCGAATGAAATTGAAATTTATCATCTATTTAATAAAGGCATCTCTATAAACTTTTAAACAATTAATCTTTTTTTTTTGGAGCATGTACATTTTTCTAAATCTATTTTTATGAAAGATTCATTTCATTAAATCTATTTTATGAGAATTCTATAAAAAAGAACATATCTATTTTTTTTTTGTTTATGTAATTTTTAATCAAAACGTCATAACTCAATCTTCGACTGAAATAACAGACTTCTAGTGGTGATGTGCTGTATGCCAGACATTATCAATCATATATTCCACCAACTGCAAACATATATTCAGATCAGAACCAACTGATTTAACCAAGTCACCACCCTACAATTATTTTCTTTTTCAATGACAGTGCTTCCTCTCTTACATCAAAACGTTATCACAACACATTGTTTTTGTTAAAATGAATTATTTAATAAATGGACATTTCTAAATATTATCTAGTAACAAGTTTGAGCTAAAGGAAGGTGTACTATAAATAATACAGGCCCTCCATCACCCAAATATGTTTACCTTTATCTGACTCAGGGTTTATAAAAATGTTAATTTATGTACTGAGGGATGAGTCAGAATGTTTGTCTGTGGTAAATGACAGCATGCCACAGATACTGTCAGGTACACACACACACACACACGTTGTTTTTCGTGATTTAAAGGGACTCTACATAGGTGTAATGGTTTTTATACTGTACAAACTGTATGTGGTATTGCCCTACACTGACCCTATACACCTAAACCTACCCCTTAAAGGAAACTGCATTTTTAGATTTTCAAAAAAACACCATTTAGTATGTTTTTTAAGCCTTTTGAATTATGGGGACACTGAAAACGTCCTCATAAATCACCTTCATGTTGTACTACCTATGTCACACCCATGTTATTATGCAAATTCATGTCTTTAAACCAGATAAACATGCACACACACACACACGACACCTACATTAACACCTGCTACCGTTCGAACCCTCCACTTTCTATGAATCCCCATTGACAACCATCTCTTATTATTCTTAACTCTGTGCCTGAATTAGGGCTCCCTACTGACTCCCGTACCTTTATAGCACATAGGTTAATTGCATGATGTAGAGTGTATTGGACTGAGAACTACAGTACTCCATAGGTTTGTTACACAACGGAGGAAAATTATATACTGTAGTTTAGAAAAGAAGTTATGCTGCTCAACCTTTTCTTGATTTATTTGAGGATATGTACAACACCTGCAACCATCAATCCCCTATTCCCTACTTCTCCAGAGGTGCAGCAGAGCACACATTATGCCCTGGGTGGGAAGTCTTGCAGGCGATTTCCTGCCTCTGCGGTTGAGTCTGCGCAGAAATTGTTTTCTGGAAAGAGGCAACGATAGCAAGCAATAATCAAAGAAGGATTTCACCCTCGGCTGCGCTCTCAACAGGATTAAGACGCACCACTCACTGACATTAGCCACTAAAGCCTTTTAGTTCAGTCAGCAGTGCTATGAGAGGAGAGAGAGCCCTTCAGTCAATTACCAGGGTACAGCTGCTCTGTCTAATATATGTACATGTCACACAGCCCATATCGCAAACACCACAAATGACAACTAGACTCTAAGGACCAGGATTCAACTCAAGCCCAGTCTGCTGAAACTGGACAATTAGGGAACACAAACTGGATAAAACACAATGTGCTTTGAGAAATTGCTCTTGGCTGTCAAAATCAAGACTAAACTTGTAGTGGTTTGCATATTGAGTGTGGTCTGCAGAGTGTGAGGGTGCAGTGGGCGACTGCTCTTTAATCACACTCAACTGCTTGCACAGCAGTGATATACAGCTGCCCCCCCTCCCCAAACACACTGAGAGAGAGCCTGAGAGAGTGAGAGATACAGCATTTCAACTAAAAACTGAGAAGAGCAGGTAAAAAAACCCTGATGTGTTTGGAAATGTTTCTGCTGTCTAGTTTTCTTCTTGTGAATGTAATGTTTTTGAAAGGTAACAAAAAATGTTTCTCACAGCGTTATGCTACGTAGCTTTATTTTCAGCCAAAATTTGTTCTTTTCAAAATTCTTAGAACATTAAAATGTCCAACTTTCTTGTTCACTCTCAGAAATGAAGGTACTAAAGCTGTCACTGGGGTGGTACCTTTTAAAAATGTACACTTTTGTACCTATTAGATTCAAATATGTACACTTTAAGTACTTGAGGTACAAACATGTCCCTTTTGTAAAGGTACCACCCCAGTGAAAGCTTTTGGAGCTTTATTCCTTTGTTAGATTAGAAGTTTCTTAGAATGTTTAAGTACACAACTGAATTAAAACGTTATATAAATTCTGATCGTAAAACTTTTTTACTCACCGTTGTTAAAATATAAAATATAAAACGTTATCAAAACATTTCATAAACAGAGAAATGTTTTGTCCAAACATTAAAATCTGAAGAATAAAATTCTAAGAAAATTAGAACTGTTAGAAGTTAACAAATATACTATGCACGTCTGTGTGGAAAAAACAAAGAATAAACAGGGATGAAATCCTTAATGGTCCATTAATTATTTTTTGTTATTTTAAGGAAGAAATATTTGGAGAAAATAAATGCAGTTCCACAGCCAAACAAACAAGTGTGTTTGTTTTTGATTGTTGCATAAGCATCATTTGTTTGGGAATTAATTGGACTACACAGGTCACACTGTATGTTTCTGATTAACTAAAATTAACCATTTCGTAACTCATTCAATCAGGAATCAGACTACTACACTACCATTCAAAATAATAATAACAAATGTTTCTTGATAACCATATTAGCATATTAAAATAATTTCTGAAGGACACTGAAGGCTGGAACAATGCTGCTAAAAAATCAGCTTTGACATTACACATTAAAATATATAAAAAAAACCTGTCATTTCTGATTATATACATAAACGCAGCGTTTGTGAGCAGAAGAGACTTCTTTCAAAATCTCTAAAATACCGACCCCCACAAACACATACGAGTTCACTAAGAGCACACCAAAGTTTAAACAGTCTAATATCATCAATAAAAAATGCTACAATGTTCAAAATGTCCTTGATGGCAAGAATGAACAAGCAAAACTAGCTCATGTAATAAGATCATTTTCTCGTCTCAGCTCTTTACCGATAATCTGCATGAACTTCTATTCTCTCAGACTGATGTTTTCCTTTTACGTATACCCCGAGGTTGCAACCAAACTCTTCAGAAGCTGAGAATCCAGCACAGGAAAAGACAGAGAGAAGGCCAAAAATGATCAAATCCAAATCAGAAAACACAAGAACCAGAATCTGTCAAATCACTAACAGACTCCACTACACACATCTGTTTAGACAGCTGCTGCTTGCTAATATTGTTCCGGGTGCAGGAAGGACATCAGCAGGCCTCTGGTGATGGCAGCAGGATGGTCAAGTGAGCTCATATGTGGCTGAACTGATGTCCATGTCATGTGTTTGGAGAGAGTCCAAGATTTCTCCTCATGGAGAACGTGGGGTCCAATTGCTTCAATTAAGAAGGAAACTGTGATTACATATGTGCTATTAGATATAAATAGAACGCACTCCCGCTGCCCGCAGCAATGCTTGCGAATGACTTCAAGGCATTTTTTTAAAGCATAGCTTTCCTCACACACATACTAATGAAGGTGTGTGGCCTATCATCTTGATTTACATACATATTTATGAAGGTGCATGCATGCTTATGAAAGCATAAAGCGTCATTCATACTCGCATATACACTTATGAAGGTTTATGGCTCATCACCTTTAATATCATAAGGCTTGAATTGAGTTCAATGTGTGAAACATTTGGAAGTATCCATAAATGTGATGATGATGATGATGATGATGATGATCATCAGGGCTACGTGAGTGACTGAACGGAGGTCCTGGAATGAGGACACGACACACTTACACATCACTCCCTAAAAGGGAGGGAAAGAAAGAGAGACGGAGAGGGACGGATGGGAACGGGTGTTCTGTTGCCGTGGAAACCCCTTTCTGGACACTTTCCAAGCTTTGTAATGATTTCCCATTTACCCCTCAGAGAGGAAGAGAGCGAAGTGACTCCTTCAATATCAACATTCAACACACTTTACGCCGAACAGAGCTTCACTGCGAACCCCTGAAGATATGACCACGAATATAAGAACCAAGTGATGTAAAAAAAATAAATAAAAAAACAGCAGAAATTTCTCTGTTCATTCTTGAACGTGGCGGATGTATAGTAAATCGATTCTGCTCACACTCACTCCAGCACCAGAGAACTGAAGTTGACCACTGACAGTATCATTGAGCTACAGATGGTATTCTGAAGCTGAACTCTTGGGCAGCTTGTGCTGTTTCCCCTTTAAAGTGATGACCTGCATCTTGCTGCAGATTCGCTTCTGTCTAATAAAATTACAGAACCATCACTGTCCTTGTCATAGCTGTAATCGTGTTACGGGGGCACTCTTATCAGGTTGAACACATCTCTCTGGAGCAGCTAGTACATGTCCTAAAAAAGCGTCTTTGTGCAGGTTACAGAGAAGCTTGACTCGGGTTGTGTGTCTGCATGTGTGGGTGCATGCATTGAGGAATATGGCACACATAAGTAGAGCTAGGTATATACATATCTTCTGATTAAATTTTGATTCAACAGCTCTGGATTTGATTCTCTTCTTAGTTTGATTAGTTTCAATTGACTTACTTTCATTAAAATGTCCATTTCGCATATTTGAATGAAAGAAAATCTCAGCAAACGCTATACATTGAAGCATTAGAAAAATATTACATTTAGATATTAATGATAGCTATTTGCTAAAATTAATCATATTCCTTTATGAATCAGTAATCAGTCAGTGGGCCTATATATAGGGCTCCAGGTAGTCACTGTGTTGTTTGGTGACATGGTGTGTACCACACTT
>JAUMHR010000052.1:10329337-10366172 GCA_032361145.1 Enteromius fasciolatus | reverse complement strand
AGATATTTTCATCTGAGACAGCTCAAACATGCAATTTAGTCTGGGACTAGCTTAAGCCTCGTCTGTGAAACTGGGGGCATGTGTACTAACTCTCAGATTAGACTGTTATCCATCAAAATAAAGTGTTAGAAGTTATTAAGCAGACGGTTTACTAATACTCTAATGACTGCTGGTTGACATGTATTTGCAAAGTTACTTATACTATTAGCAGAATGTCTAAAGTGGATTATCAAAAATAAAGTGTTACCTAACGTTGAGTACAGACATGGTTCTATGGATAGTTGTTGATCTGATTTTGAAAAGATGAAATAAACTTGCAGGGACAGGGTCTTTGTGGACTAAATGAATGGAGAAATCCTGTACAGTATTTCACAAAAGACAGATTTTAACAGGAAAATCAGACATTTTAAAGATTATGGAAAAATAAAATAAAAACAAAAATGAATTATGGGAAAGAAGAAACGTACACGGACGAATGGCATATTATATACAGGTTGAAAACAAAAATGCTGCCTGTAAATATTCAAATAACAGCCAATACCAGTATCTTTTAAAATGTTATGTTCACAATTATTCACAATTCTTTGATGTTGGTTCATGGTCACATCACATGGAGGTAAACAAATCTTTATTTTAGTGGGGTTTTTTTATATCTGAATTATTTATTAGCTGCAGTTCCTTTGTAAAGCCCAGGGGTCCTTATATACCAGTTTGGGAAACCATGTTTATCACTTTTATGTGAACGTATTACACAAATTAATAAATAAATGAACAACCAAATAAACAAACAAACATTTTATGGATCAACAGCTGATGTGATATGTGAGCATGTGAGCTCTTGCGTCTTGCTCCAGCTCTGTGGGACTTTGTGAGGAGGCAGTTGAATCAAACAACATTCTGAATCAAAACACACACCATTCTTTTTCTGAGCCTTCTCCTGTAATGTTTTCAGAAGGCACACGAAAGCGACAGAGGTGCATTCAGAGGACACATTAACACTACTGCAACACACCTTTGCCAAACAATAGTACATCTGTTTACACCAAAGCGTGCCCCTTGAGAGTGTTCATCCTTAACCGGGTGCTGTGTGTAACCGTCAGTCAGGTTTGCCCTTGTTGCCAACTCCCTCTCCAAATGGAGCACTGCAATGAATTTCATCCCAGAGTGGCCATCCAGAGCAGCAGGGATACTTCAGATTGCCTCCTCTCTGTGGGGGATAATGGGAAAAAGGGCACCTCTGGACAGCCCTGCGACAGGATTTCCTCTAAGCTGCTAACTGACTCAGGGTTTATACAGAAAGTGAGGGAAGGTTTCAAGATGCTTTGCTGGAAATTCACTAAATGCTGTTGCAAACATTACAAACTTTGCACACTTCAATACAGTGTACCGGGTACACTTACAGACTTTTTGAGTCCCTATTCAAGACACTGAGGCCAACTGCAGTCTGGTTAATGTGAATACATCACAGTTCAAAAAAAAAAAAAAATTAAAAAAAATAAATTTAAATTTAAATTTGAAATATAAATTTTTAGCAACACTATAAAAGTATTTAGCGTAATTTCTTATCACTTTCTTGGATCTGGGAAAAAAGAGTTTCTTACTTACCCCAAACTTGTAAATATTAACGTACATGCTCGACAAAGCTAAGCTAGGTTTAAAAAGTTCATTTATGAAGGTCCAAATTGACCAAAAAAAGCTGACTGCTAACATTTTGTTGAGCTAAAGAGTGTAAAGTCATCATGAAACCAAAGTTGTGACAGACAACCATACTGTAATGCTCTTTCAATAATTTGAATAATTAATGTGTCATTTTACAGCAAGAGCATGTTTTTATGAATTTTGATTAAATATTTACAAAGCCAATGTTTACAATAAAATCTCATGCATTAAAAGAAAGCAAAGTTGGTTTTAATTTTCATTTCAAAAAACGTTAGACTGACTGAAATCTAAAACACTTATTACAACTGCTCCTATTATGCCATTTTAAAAGGGTTAGTTCACCCAAAAATGAAAATGATCTTTCTTTCTTCTTTAAATTTTCGGTTACCCACCTTTGAAAAGCATTCTAGGTGTATGTGCCTTTCTTCTTTCAAACGAATCCAATTGGGAGTTATAATGAAAAATTGTCCAGACCCCTCCAAGCCTTTGAATGGGTTTAAATGGGTGATAGCCGTTACCCTTCGGAAGACGTGAAATAACGTCTTTAATAACTTCACGTCTGCTGTCTGTGGAAACAGAAAGCACTTCTGGTGGATGCATGCAAACTCCTACATTTTTCTTTACAAATCCTCAGTTTGGCTTCTAATTCATGACTGGCGTTTTGTTTTGTTCTCTCTTCACGCTCATCACTAATCACGTAGCACAATGTGTCTTACGTCATCTGCCGGGTCTGCTTCCGGTTTCAACAGACAGCAGACGTGAGAGAAAAGTGCTTGTTAAGTTTGAAATATGGATAATTATCGTACAAAAATGCATTGATTAACTACAGGAGGACGTTATTCACCCCCCATGTGAGGGACATTTTATTATGAATACACGCATGTTATTTCACGTCTTCCGTGTAAGTGTAAGTGTAATGGCTATCACCAGTTTAAGCTCATTCAAAGGCTTGGAGGGGGTTTAGAAAAATTCAATACAATTTTTATTGTATCTCGTTGATTGGATTTGTCGGATTCGCTCCGTTTTTTGGGTGAACTATCCCTTTAAACCTCCTCATACTGTTTTGGGAGTCTTCTACAATAGATCTACATGCATGCGACATGAAAAAAAACACCTTTTTAATATCACCTCATTTTCCAGCGAATTCTTTTTTTTTTTTATCAGTTTTGTTTGAAAGAGTTCTAAGATTCAGTCTCTCTAAACCCCTCTTTTCCGTGAGACTACTCTTCTTTGATTGGTCAGATGGCCCAGTCTGTGACTGTGATTGGTCTACCTCGTACAGCAGTCATCAGTAAAATGAAGGGTTTATGGGCGGGGTTAAGTTGTTCACGGTCAGTCAACGTACAGCATAGGCGGGAATTATGCAAATGTGTTGGAAGTGGGATTCAAATTACGCAAGACTCGTTTAGGCTGTGTAGAGTCTGTTATTTATTTTGGGAGACACTTTTGGATTTACAACTTTGCAGATTGTTTACATTCCCATACAGCTACTTTAGAAAGGCAATATTGTAAATGAAATAATAGGGGCACTTTAAAGCTGTGTTTTTTTCAGTTCCAGTGTTGCTAGATTCGACAGGAAACAGTTCAGGTCTGTGTGGAATGTGATATGACAGAGGGTCATTTCATATAAGCCTGTCAGGACTCATTTTGTTACCCTAGTGACATGTCTGTTTTTGCCTGTCAGAGTTCCAACACCCTTCTGCCATATTTCTACCAACACTGAAGATTCTCTCCTGCAGACCGTGATGAGCTTTGAACGAAATGATCTGTACTTGAACAAAAGACTTGTTGCACAGCGAAAGAAGAAGCATGAGTTAAATTCTCACATGAAGGTGGATTAACAAAATACTTCTGTGCACACATACACACACACACAAATTCAGACATCTCCTGCTGATCAGGCCTCCCTGCTGTGGTCAGAGACTTGATGCAGGCTCTCTGTGTCTTTTTGATGTTACAGCAAAGACAGAGGGATGAGAGATGAGGGGGAGGTGTGGGACACGAGGAGCAGAAGCTGAGAGAAAAGAGGCAGGGCTTCTTAAAACGACCTTAACTGTTAACCTAAAGTCTTTTTTTGCCCCTTGTTCCTTAGCTTCTGCTCTATTCTCTCCTTTAAATAAAGAATGAAAAATATAGCTTTGCTAGTTAATAAAGCAGTACCTTATATGCCCACAAAAGTTTATGTACACGTGAGATACAATTTGGGGTACAAAAATGTACTTTAAGGGTACTGCCCCAGTGCCAACTATTTACAGCTGTTATAGATTCTTTTATGACTTTGAATTTTCATGCTATTTCAAGCAGTGACAGCAATATTCTTATATAAATAAGGTTTAACATGCTAAATCCTGCTATGAATAATTATGTTATTATAGAGACATAAAATAATTGCGAACAATCATTTTAAAATACCTCAAATTATTAGGAGAACCACAAAAAAACAAACAGGTTATTAAAAGTAATGGGAAAATGGCAACCCCAGGTACTGTAGTCTGTGGGTTAAAGTGATTCCTGAAAGTAGGAAAAAACATGACTGGGCTAGTTTTTGCCTAGCAATTGGTCTAATTTTGTTTTACAAATGATCGATATTCAAAAATATACCAAATATATTGGGCATGCTAAAAAGAAAAAAGGATAATTGCAATATAACACATCCGAACAAACAGAAAACTAGTAACTAGTAGTGACATTGGATACGGTTCTATTAAGAACATTTAACATCCATGAAAGCAATCCAATGCACAAAATGTTTCTTTATAGTGAAAAAAAGGTTTCTTGCTACTAAGAAGGAAAAAAAAAGCTGTTAATTGAAAGGTTCTCTGTAGAACCCAAAGTAGTTCTTGCATAGCATGGAGTGTAGGAACGTAATGTAAAGAAATGGCCACATAGTTACATTTTGAACATCTTAAACCATTACATTTCCCCCCTGCACAAGGACAAGCACACATGCTGTTCATCCCCCTGCCCTGCTCACTCAAGACCACACCATTAATCCAGACTCTGATTGGTAAGTAATTCTGCAGAGCTCCATTATACCCCAGCCGCTGTGAGGAGCACAGCATGTTCACCAGCTCTCTGGCACTATGACCTCAGGCCTGGACACGGCAATCTGCCCCCACCACAACACAGAGGCATAAAATCTATCCCAACACCCCATTAGACATTTAAAACCAGCTAATCCTCCCTCACCTTCAGTAAACATCTACATGAAAATCCACGAAACCATACTGTTACAAGAAGCAGCTGAGCTTTCTCACAGTCACGTTTCCTTATCTGCTGCATGCAATACATTCAGCGTCTGGAGAATGATCAGTGAGCCCTGATGTTTGACCTCTGACCCCAAGGCTGGTTATCTTTGCCACCACACATAAAAATAAACATTTAGTTTCATCATTGTTGATAAATAGGCATATTAGAATGCTTTCTGAAGAATCATGGGAAGCTGAAGATTGAAAGCAAGGCTTCCATTATATTATACGTTATAGGTGAATAACGAGGAGAACAACAACGGTAAAATAGTTTGCACTACAAACCAGTGTGTTCATAACTAAGAAAATACATTAACACAAGTACATTATAGTAATATGATAAGACACAACAATTTTCAATATGAAGCAGCAAAACAAGCTGAACGCAGATGAGACCAGAAGCTATACCCATAGAATTTTAAATTGTAATACAGTGCAACGTAACCATTTTGTTCTGTATTTTTGATGAGCAAAAGATTTGCAATGTTTTAAAACATTAAAATGATTAATGTGTCCAAACTTTTGACCAGTACAGTGGTTAGCACAACTAGCACCTTGGTATTTACTTGAATCCCATTGATCAAATATGTTTAGAATATCAAAACTTAGATGTAGCCTTTGGGCTCAAATGCAGCGAGTGTGGCTCTGAGAAAATGGAGAGGAATCTCTCTTTTAGGTGATCAGAGGGGATTGTATGTGGGGGAGGGTCATTTCTAGACTTATCTAAATGTCAGTGCATTTGTGCAATTTTACAATGATTTAGCCTAATTTAGTTGCCCAGCATATTACACAATAATGTTTTACATTTAAAATATTTTTATGTAATTTACATGAATATTTACAAAGATGGACATTTTGATATTTTGTGTGCATGATTTAAAAAATGGTCTGTGCATGAAATGGAGTGCATGTAGGGGGCGTGGCATTAATAACCCTGCTATGTGCATGTGATTGAGCAATTACTAAAAATTTAAAATTTACTAAAATTGCATTAAATCTACTTGTTTTAACCAAGATTACGCTGCAAGAGTTTTTTCTCAGCTGCATTTAAATTCCTAGTTCCTGCAATTTTGATAATTTCTAGTTTATTCCCATCAACTCCCCCGTTACTTCCAATGGAAAGTTTCCAGTCTTGAAAATTCCCAGAATTTTGCAACCCTATTATCACAACCATAATTAACACCGCTGAGCTTTTACATACGCCTTCTACGGGAAGAAATAAAGAGTCTGTGCCTTCATAAATATTTACTGTACGGCATTAAATTTTAAGGTGTTGAAAATACGGTCCTACAAAAGTTCCTTGCACAGTGTCCTGTAAAGATGAATCAGAGGCTTGTGCTTGTGCTGCAGTTGTAATTGTTACTGAACAGAACGCACAAACACTTTACTGTTATTTCTATGCTGAACAACAAATGCACTGTAATAAATGTTTTTTTAAATATTTACAATAATTATCTCCCAAATATCTCCCAAAGTCTTTACTACTAAGATATTACCTCAATCTACCAATAAAAAAATATATAAATAATTAATGCAATGCAAGAAGCAACACATGGGCAACATGTAACTTGTAGGCTACAAAATTAAACATTTATACTAACATAGAAAAATAATTATATAATTTTATATTAAAGATGCAAAGCCATTTCTAAAGTGTATACTGTGGCCAGACACTGTGGCAAATATGTGCTTTTTCGTGATTAATGAACAGAATTATTCATGTCTGAAAATCTAACATGGACGCATTAATCAATAATAGTCAGAAACTAACAGCCTGTTGAAACACTTTCACACAGAACATCAACAGGCATAAGTGAGGTGCAAAATGAATGTGCCTTCTCTTCTCTAAGAATTTGGCTTCATTCTGCTGCATTATAAGAGGTAATTCACCAAGCACACGGCCTTTCCTTTAGGTGAGCTCACCTGAGCCCAAGCAATAAAGCAGCTTCAAAGAGTCCCTATGCCCCCAGAATAATTTATAGGCTACTTAATTTCGCATTTGGAGTATATTGTACCGCTGGCTCTCGATGATGAGCTGGAGAATTGAATTATAAACTAAGAATGAGCCGCGCGTGATTGCTGACTCCGCAGTTGCTGGGGGTCACAAATGACGCGTAATATCAGCCTTCTGTTCAGGGGAAACTCACAAATATACACCAACGTTTAACAATAAAGGCAACTTACCGAAAATCCAGCCCAAAAGGGACACGAGTGTCTCACCCTCGGAGATGTAGTGAGGGCCAAAGCGGCGAAACTGACAGCCAAAATGAGACTCCCGAGCACCATCTGTGAAACTCCCAGAGAAAGCATGATGCGAGTCCGGGTTCGAAACTCCCTCAGTCGCGAGAGGCTGCGGGACAGAGATACCGGGCTCAGAGACCGACCCCTCGGCATTGCATTGACGGGCATGGTCACGACTAAACAGTTTAAATGAAACCAAAACTTGGGTTAAATCAGCGGGTTCGGGTTTACAGGGCACCTCTGGGTTCAGTCGCTTCGACATACACAACGTAAAGCCGAATTCACAGCGTGTTGGCAAGACGCACAGACCGTCATCCCGTTACACGAGGAACCTCACGATGTCCTGCTCTCAGTACAAGTGCGGTATTTTCAAGCAGGTGCTTCAACTAGCGAGATCCAAAATCATTTCAGTAAGACAATGAGGTAAGCTCTGCGTAAACGCGCGCTGTATGGTCGCCAGCTTGGAGGAAACGCACGGGATAGGTGATCCATCAAATCCGTTCACAGCCGTGACAGTAACTGTTACGTTAATGAAATCTCTCAAGGCTCTGAACAGAGAACGTCTAAATAATAAAGCTCGTATTCAGAGGAACGAACTTCACATCGATCGCGCGAATGTGACGCGGGTTGAGGTTCCACGACGCGTTCCCAACGTTCGACTCCAGAGTAATAACGTTCGGTCGAATCTTGAAGAGCCACAGCAGCAGCCGCAGCCTCGCGCTAGTAGTCTGTCAGTTAGATGTGTGAGCAGGTGCTTGGGTAGAGGAGGAGATGGACTGACGTGCCGCCATATGTAGATTCAGATAGATGGACGCGGGCAATGAACTCGTTCGTGCAGCCATAAAAGCCAGAGTCCGCGAATGGATGTAATGAACCTACTCAATCTTACTTATTATTCATATTGTTACTTTTCATTAAACTGCCTTTAAGTCTGAGCCTTTGCGTTCGGTTAATTTGCCATTTAAGCGATGTCACAAGAGTGCTGCTGTACTGAATATTAGCAGGGCTCTCATTAGAAATTCAGTGCTACTGGATTGTTGAGATAATTGTTTTATAAAATTAGTAATTAGTTTTCGACAACTCATGTTTCAGACCAAAAATGGTTAGGGTATTATTAAAAAGCTTTTAACTAAATGCTTTAAGCTTCACTTATCACCAAGCAACGCACAGAATAAAAGCAGGTCTGGAACCAAGTATGTGAATGGAACGAAGCAACTGAGATTGTCCCTTCCAATGCGTTCTGTAATGATTCCGCTGAAATTCCATTCCGGATTTTCATTTTCACTGCTCTAGAGAGAAACCCGCTCAGAGCTGTCATGAAGCGACGCCAAGAGAAGAAAAACGACAACCTTAACGCGCTCTTCGTAGTAGTAGTATCACTCCGCTTTGTTTCGTTAAAGAAAAAAAATCGATAGAAAAAAGGCCATTCACCGAACTGCTCCCTTTCAAAACTTTTATGAATCGAAGCGATACAAACACTGAAACGACCTTCTCTGATCCACCGATACATGTGTTTTCGGCTAATCATATTTGCGGACGAGAAAAGTTGTGTCAATAAAATGTACTGAATTTCTTTAAATCCATCTGCAACATTTATAACAAAACGTGTCACTTTGTCAACAAATAATGTAATTAAACTCTATACAGAAAAATGCAGACTGGTTTATTGTGAAAATTTTTTACATTGTTGAAGGAAGCAAACAGTCGCATGACCAGTGCTGTTTAATTCCAGTTGTCCTTCTGAAAGATAGTGGATATGCCAAGCTCCTTGAAAGGAAGGACGTTAAACATGTCATAATATACTCAGATACAGCTAACATTACCATATTTGGTTCAGGCCTACCTGTTTTCCACAAATCATTACATAAACAGCAGTCAAAACCAAGAGCCCAGTTTTTGATAATTAACCTTTCACTTCCTTCCTTCATTCATTCCTTTCTTTTTTTCTTTTCTTTCCTTAAGTTAAAAAATTGATAAAGTATGACACATCATAAAACAAAGGTTCGAAGAGATCTACATTTATTATTTCCTTTCCCCAACAATTGCCTCATCAAACTTTTTGTAGAGCTAAACCATTCTGACTGTAATGAAACATATACTTTCTTAGCTTTTTATAATTTCTTAAAAAGGCACGCAGTTTCACTGGTTATGTAAGGCGTAGATGTGAACCCTTAGCAGGGACTGATTTAATAAATCGATTAAAGCTACAGTAACATTACAATCAGTTTTAAAATTGCCAACCGCAATGAAAATTCTGAAGGCGCGTGCACAATAAAACATTTGCGCCGTCTGCAGGCCACCGAGTGTCACTACACATACCGCAGCGTGCTGACACCATCTCTAAGTCACCTTGCTCAACTACAAAAATTCACAATAATATAACGACACAGTGTATTTTAAAAATGATTTTATTTTTAATACAGTGGCATACTGGAAACTGTGTTGAAAAGGGAACAAACTCTGCCACGTGAATATCTAATGACCAGTCAAAGCTGTGTTATAATGTCTAAAGAAAAACAAAAAAAAAGTCTTCCGGTGTGTCATAATAAATCGTCTATTAGTACAAAAATACATTTCAGGACACACAATATAGCATCCAGCATCACAAATAAATGCGTGGGACACATTTCGAGCACACCGTTGAAAAGAAACAGGTTTTGAGAATAGTTTACATCAAGCACTTTCTTTTGAAAATAAAGAATAAAAAGAAGGTTATCATTAAAAACGTTTATATTTAGTGTGTATCTGTAGAAAATGTGATATTATTACTGCTAAGTACACGTTCCAAGGCTCAATGGTAGAACCAGAATACAAAGACGATCGTTTTCATTTCACTCATCCTCTTTTATAAATGTTTCCCCCCTTAAGTATTATACAAAATAAAGACATACAAAAAAGTCATTTACAAACCAATAATGAAGGCAATATGCTAGCATTATGTACAGCCAATTGATCTCCTTCCATCTTTTATTTGTGTTTCTCTTCAAAGGTCATATGCATAGCAGATAAAAAAAAAAAGAGAAAAAACCTGTTCTTATCCTTTACGCTGTTACGCTTGTGTGCAACACCCAGATTCATTTGTACAGCGGGTTGAAAAAAAATGGCAGAAAGACAACTTTAGTTTCTTCATAATTTATCATTACAACAACTTAGCAAAAAGAAACCACAAAGGTTTTTGTTATTGAAAAAAGTGTCGTTTCAGATAAGGCATCACTGCTTTAGATGGAGTGAGTGAGAGAGATAAAGAGAGAGAGAGAGAGAGAGAGAGGGAGTGAGGAAGAATCTGGGAGAGAAAGAGGGGAAAGGAGAGAGCAGCGTTCTTCACACCTGAGTCAAAGCACGTGCATAGATCTCAACACAGCAGGAATGTTGCAGTGCTCAAGTTCACAGGTCTGTGAGGAGGCTAGTGGTGTCTACAAAGGAGCTATTTAAAAAAGGTGAGCCTTAGGTGACATGTCCTTGGCTAGAAAACCTCACCCAGAATCTCTCAGACACTTACGCACACAACTAGCACTGATCCTGCACCTTGACATGATAAAAGTCAGGAAACGTGTCAGATGTACACTTCAACTGCTCGATTGAAAAGCCTACAACTGGAATTCAATATTCTAGAAAAGTTGCACTATACATGAGAGAATCATAACATTATAGTGTGCATACTATATGAAGTTAAAATACACTTGCAGATTAATATAGTCTATACGTTTAAGTAGCCTAGACTGAATGGAAGAACCTAATAAATCCTTTTAAAAAATAGACGACAACTTAATGTGCCGCAAAATATTACAGTTGGCTTACAGTGTGAGTATTAGTTGGTCAGTGGCACAGAGCATGCAGTCCATCGATGGTTAATGTCTGTTTTTGTTATCCTCGAAAGCACTTAAAACAAGAGGAGGAGGAAGTAAAAAATGAAGAGGATGATGAGGAGATTAAAACAGCACTTCATTGAATGTAACCCTCCCTCCAAGTCTCAGAGGTTACCGTAAACAAAGCCAGAGCGCAGTCAGGAGATCCTTCATTTAGTGTTGCGTAGCGCCATCATCTTGTGGAAGTGTGTGTGTGTGTGTGTTTATAAGGAGAAGGTCCTCTATCCTTTAATCTGGTTCCACATTCACTAACGGGACCTGCTGTTGCCCTCCTCAGAAATGGTCAATAAGCACAGACACACAGTTGGCTCCGACCAGGTAGTTGGGATCTCCAGGGAGAGACTTGTTCTGCCAACTCTTAGGATCACCTGGATAAACAGAGAAATATGATGGATGAACGGAGAGAAAGATCAGCCATTAAAAAATGATTCGAAATGTTTCTAAGAAAGAAACATGTTTAAGACTGCACAAAACCGATCAAAAGTAACAGTGAAGAAAATTAACTATAGTTGGATTTATATTTTTTAAAGAGATGCGATTCTTTGAACTTTTATATTCATGAAATACTGGGGGGGGGAATCTTATGATGATAATAAATGTTTCTTAAGCACATTAGAATTAACACTTTGAATGTATACTAAAATCAAAAACAATTATTTGAAATTGTAATAATTTGAATTTTGATTAAATAAATAAGTCTCTCAAACATTTAAACCACCTCAGCGACCATAAACTGGTGTCCTTGTTACACACGTAACAATAAATTATTAATAATTACATAGAAGTAGCCCTAAACCAAACCCTAATTCTAACACTAACCATATAGAAAGTACATGCAGTTCACTAATATTACAGTGTAACAAGGAAACTTAAAGTGTAAGTAACTTTTGAACAGCAGTGTATTATATGTTTGGTTCATGCATAAATGTAAGTAAAATGTACAGTAGTGGGAAAGGGCTGCATGCATGCTTGCTTTCCAATCAGATCCACTGAACTATCATAAATCTAACAAACAAAACACATTTGGATAAACATGGTGTTCATAAAGAAACACTAAGTTACTTCACATTATTTTATAGCATATTTCAACAGCTGTAACAGCATAGTGTTGTGCTACTATTTTAGCCCTTGGTTTGCATGAGGAAAAGAGAAGAGTGTTAGAGATAAGACAGGCTCTCAGCATGCGTTATTTGTTCTGACAGAGATAATCAACAGAGCCAGAGCAAGAAGCAATAAGCTCATAGCCTAAGGTGCTGTAATGCATAAGAACAAAGTTGTTTTTCCATTCATCAAGGTGAAGTGTGTAATTTCGGCACCACCAGCGGCACTAAACACAAGCGACAAACCTTAACAAACATAGGTCGGTTTGGTTTTGTGATACAGAAATTACACACTTTATTTGTAAGAATTAAAATAATGGTTACACTACAGTTGCGCATGTACTTAGATGTTCTGTACTTCATTTATTAATCTATAAGGACCTGAGGATTTCAGTGCCCTTTGGTACTCCACTGTGAGCTCCATCAGAACAACGTCTGTTAAATCAGTTATGTAAATGCTCTCTTTCCAGGGAGGTGCAGGGAACTACAAATAAACAATAGCTTTGTTTTATAATATGCAGATCAGAGGCAAAGGCCTGTAATGGTTTTGGATGAGGTAGGATTAGAAAGAGAGGTTCATTAGGAGACTGAATCAGAGCGGTGCCAGGTTTACCAGTAAGAGTTATATAGGGACGAATGAGTGGAAAGAAAGAAAGAGAGAGAGAGAAAGATTAAGACTTGGGGAAAAACATTTGCCGCTCTCCAATAGCAGGACAAGGCAATTCCAGCATCTCTGCATATTTAGACATTTGGGTGGCTGTGTGAGAATCAGTTTAAAGTAGAAACAATGTGAGTGAATTATGATGGTATGATGGAAAACCAATTTTTTAGTAATGTTCATCTGCAGATCTGTGATTATTCAACTAATCTCAAAGGAGAAACTGAGTTATCTGTGACTGATGGAGAAAACGCAAAGGCCTAAAACATGAATCAACCGAATGAAAACAGCTGTAAATTTACTCAAAGCACAATGTGGAAATTGTTGGGCGCCACAAAATACAAACCATCTGCCAAAACAAATTTACTTTCTTATGCAAAATATTAATGCAAAATCTCTATTTATTACATAGGAGATTCAAATGGAATGTTATTTTTAATATGTAGTAGTTTTTTTTTTTGTTTTTAGTTGTATTTATTCCCTTACAGTGGGACATCATGAAGATTAACAAGGCTGCCCAAACTTACGCATCCCACTGTATATACAATACCATTAAAAGGTTTAGGACCAATTTAAAATAATTATCTTCTATTTTATGTATTTTAAAATATTATTAAAAAAAAAGTAATTTATTCCTGTGACAGCAATGCTGTATTTCTGACAGCCATTACTCCAGTCTTTGGTGTCACATGATCCTTCAGAAATAGAAAGTTTGATCATTCATATAAAATAGAAACCTTTTGTAAAATAAATGTCTTCACTGTCACATTTGCTCATTTTAATGCAACCTTGCTGAGCAAAAAAAATCATCTTACTGACCCCACATTTTTAAATGGTAGGAGTATAGTTGGAGAATAGTTGTATTGTGCTTTAGAGTGAATTGTCACAGAAGAAACCAGATTTGATTGTTGAGCTACAGATGCACATTTGATTTAAACAGATTTTAAATAAACCACACATACATAAGCAGTTGGAGTTGAGTTTGTGAGATGTTATATAATTGAAAAATAAAAAATTATTAAATAAAAATTAGTGATATGGAGTGGTGAAAATGATATGAAGATGCATAATGAAAAAAGGCCCACAACCAAACAAGATGTCACAAAGCCATCCCAAACGACCCCAAAAAGGACAGAGAGAGGACAGCATACCCGACGAGGAGTCGGAGGATTTTAGAGCAAAAGACCAACCATCAGGGGTCATAGACGCACAGTGAGGTAGGCGGAGCTCCACTGGCTTCAGGAACTTCAGGCCGTGGGGACCACACATCACCAGAGGACTCAGCAGAGTTTCACCTGGAAACAAAAACTATTTCCTTTAGCATATAGTCTACACACTAACACAGAACTACGTGTGTAGAAGCCATATACAAAACATCCCATCAAGCTATTTAGTACTGATAATCTCACTTGTATTATGAGCATGGGTTAACTGAAAAATAAAAAAAGCTGGGGGGAGGGGGGTATCTGTAATAAACTAGAATCAGTATCAAACTCTATTTTACCAAGCATTTTTCACAGACCAGAGGAGAAAGACAAGAATGTCAGAATCTTCTGACCCTCGAGTTAAAAGATGCGTGACTGACCTTTTTCTTTGTCCAGAGGTGGCAGGATGCTGTTATCCCGACACACTTTGAAGTAGATCTCTTGCTCCACGCCGTCAGGAATGGCTCCCTGAGGGATAATGATGCTCACTCCTGTCTCAATGGAGCTCAGGACCCCACCGTTACTGTTGAAGATGCCCCGTGCCGTCGCCACCACCGTGTGGCTGTCATCATCATCGTCATCTTCCAAAGCACTCGGGCTGGAAAAAAGAAGAAAAACAGATCGACCTTATTTTTCATTTTAAGAAAAATCTACATTTAGCAATAATGTAATATCAGTAGACAAATATCTAGCTCTCCCGATTGTGATGATGGATCTTTCTGCTTTATTTCACTGGCCACTATTCTAAATGTATTTAATATTCACTATTTATTTATTTATTAAAAAAAAAAAATTTTTTTGAAAGAACTTACCAAAAACATGTAAGAATGACAAGTACGGAGCTACTTTATACTATACCTGACAGGTATTGCCTTGGGTACAGCATTGATGTTGTTCTGCTGGTATTTGGGTTTCTGGTCCATGGTGCGGGTGAAGGTGTCCAGGCCGCTGTCATGGTCTATCGGCTGGGGCGAGCTCTGTGGTTTGTTTGTGGTACTGATTGGGGCTTTCACATTATCTGTCTTATTTTGAGAGTCATTAGGCAGGAGGTTGTGATTGAACTTGGGGCTGTCAAACTTGCGCTCAAAGGGTCTTGCAGAGGTTGTGTACGGCTTGGGCACATAGCGGTTGTAGCTGGACGTGGCAGTGTTGTTGGTCTTTGGAGGTTCGCCGGTGCCGTTAACAGGAGATTTCTCTGGGAAGCTTTTCTGAGGCAGGTAAGTGCTCTGGACTGTGTCTTCATGATTGGGAGGCTTCACTTTGGGAGATCCATGTGGGTCAAGAGGTGGAGTGACTGTGTGAGAGAGTATGCAAATAATGTGTACACACATTTGGAAGTTTCTTTACAGATGGAAAAAAAATAAAAAGGAATTTATTCCACTACTCCAGTTTTGTCTGATTGTAACATGCTGATTTGTTGTTTAAGAAACAATTCTTATTATCATCAATATAGAAAATAGTTGTGCTGCTTAATATTTTTTAGGGGATATAAGTATGTATTATGCTGTGGGAAGGAGCATACACAATTATTTTTCCATGAATCACGTACCTGCAGGTTTGGGCAGGGTCGGGGGTGGAACAGCTGGGTTAGCTGGAGCAACAGGGTTGATCTTCTCCACTGACTCTGCCCTGCAGCGGACAGTCAAACAAAGAAGTCAAGATTCAAATTAAAAGCCATATTCTGCCATCATGTTTATTGCCATCTAAATATATATTACAAATCCAAACAAGGAAGAAAAAAAGTCTAATTTAATACAACATAACCCTTTACCTAAATGCAAATATACACGTTTTACTAAAACCTGGTAAAACAACATCATCATAACAACATAAAGCAGAATTGTATTAAGTATGATTAATAATTTGAACACATACCTGGGGTAATACCCTGGTTGAGTCTGTGGTTGGGTTGGCTTGATGGCAGGTGCCAGCTGTGTAGGGGGTTTGCTGTCAAAGCTGCGGCGGTCAAAATAAGACAGCTGTTTCCTGTAGTACTCCTCATCCTCATCAGGGTCATTGTTATTCGAACGAATGATATCTTCAGTTGCTTTAGGCTGGGGCTGCTGTGGCTCTGGAGATCTGACAGAGGAAAGAATGTGTACATTAATATGCTTGATATAGAATACTGATAAGGCAATGACAACATCAACAAAAACCTCATATTTAAACACTTCTACTTCAGTATCACAAGAAAGCCTAGTGTATAACGAGTGTGCAAACGTGGCATCTCCATGGGTATTTAGAATCAGACTCGTTTTTGACTATTTCACCACTAGATGGAGATCTAGGACTAACTTCGTAAAAACCATAATATTGTGAAGTATTACAATCTATTTAAACATTCTATATTATCTTTTCATATATTTTAAAATGTAATTTATTCTTGTAATGTCAAAACTGAATTTTCTGCAGCCATTACTAGTGTCACATGATCTTTCAGACGGGTAAGCAAATATATATATATATTATTGATTGTGCAATTAATAGTCATATGCAGGTGATTAGGTGATAAAACAGATATACATGAGATTTTCATCCATGAACATGATTTGTGAAACAACATCTCCCAATGTTCAAAGCTCTGTCGTTGCGTCATCGAACTTTGCCTCTGTTATTGACTTGAAAATGCGACCTCTAGTGGCGTAAACTTACATATTGCGCCCTTAAACTTGTGAGCAGTAAAATGAGGTTTTCTGTATATAGATACAAATACACTGTCTGCTAATGGCTGCAGATTTAATTTACACTTCATTTGCTAGTTCATTACCTAAAGGCCTTCTCTTGGTCCAGGTTACTTAAAGAATTGGCTTTGGGCACGGAGGCAGCGCCAGGTTTAGGCACCATGTCCACAGGCTAAAAGAAGCGGAAAGATTAACATTAATTAACATGAATAATTCAGCCTGTAGAGTGTAAATTTGGTTCAGTTGAAATACAGATTATGTCACCCGAATAACAGTGTCTGCAGACTCTCTTGCTCTGTCCACGGACACAGATCGCTTGTTCTCAAACATTTTAACTCTCGTGAGCACAGACTGAGGCTTCATGGCTGGGTCATCCTCCGCCTCGGCTGGAGGAGGAGGAAGAGCAGGCTCCACTGGAGGTGAGATGGACTCAGGTTTAAAAGGGATCACGGAGGCCTCAGAGTTCATGTAGCCCCTCTGTGGAAGTTGAGTATAGGAAGGCCTCTGGGATGGGTCGTAGTACTGTTGTTTGGGGGGTTCAGGGGAGCGGGAAGGGGCTTGAGTACGAGGGAGTGCTTCCTGGTCATACTGAGAGTGTGTAGGGGGCGGTTCATCATGTCGGATCGGTCCGGGGCTGGGTTTGCCATAGCGAGGTCGACTGGAGTCATAGCCTGTGTCATGTCGCACCTGAGGGTGACCGTACATGCGGTTCAGACCATCCTCATAGGGCATATGAGGGTCAAATTCAGAGGTTTCGTCATACGGGGCCCACTGCTCATCATACGGAGGCACGCTGCTGTCAAAATGTAGGTGGGGGTCGAAGTTACGAGACTTTGGTTCCATGTAGCCCCCATCGTAGCGGTAGGGCTGGTGGTCGTAATCTCTGTATGGCTTATCTTCCTGGTAGAGGGGCTGCATAGGGTTCTGATTCACCTGCACCGGCTCGTGGTTACGATAGATATCCTTCTTGTACATCTGTTGATAAAGCCAAAGAAGGATACTTATTAACTACTTGTCCAAAGAATCATATATAAACTCTAAAGCACAGCAATCAATTGAATTGTATGAAACGGCAGAAACCAGAAGTGATTAATATTCGGTTTAAAAGTTGAAGAATGAAGCACAGACTCAGCAGAGAGACCTGCAATAGAGGAAGACTCAGAGTGGGCAGTTATTGAATAGGTCAAAATGGAGGCAGCCATCACACAAACAGTTTCAGAATTTAAGAGAGATTAAATGATTCATGACGCGTCAAGTTGCCAAAGCACTGGGGTAAAATCAGACTGAAAAAATCTCACTGATAAAGAAATATACAAAAACGATTTGGTTTAAACAATAAAAAGCATTTTGAGATGTAGCCTTTTAGGAACAACAATTATAGTCCAGTCGGTTAGACACAGAATCACAAGTCTAAGCCAATGTTGAAGCCAGCATTAATCTATCATTGAAGTTAGCATAAATTATTACTAAAAATGTTTTATTTTTATTTAATTTTTTTGTCCATGATAATGAGAAAACTAACATGGCCACAATTTAAGTAAACTGAAGAATTATTTACAATAAAATGTGGCAAAAACTGTAGAAACGACTAGCCATTTTAATCAGAGTAAAACTGACAGACTAATATATAATTCTAGTGTATAGAATAAAATATATACACTGCTCAAAAAAATAAAGGGAACACTAAAACAACACATCCTAGATCTGAATGAAATATTCTTATTAAATACTTTGTTCTTTAAATAGTTGAATGTGCGGACAACAAATTCACACAAAAGTGATCCATGGAAATCAAATTTATTAACCCATGGAGGTCTGGATTTAAAAATCACATTCAAAATTCATGTGGAAAAACACACTACAGGCTGATCCAACTTTGATGTAATGTCCTTGAAACAAGTCAAAATGAGGCTCAGTAGTGTGTGGCCTCCACGTGCCTGTATGACCTCCCTACAACGCCTGGGCATGCTCCTGATGGGGTGGTGGATGGTCTCCTAAGGGATCTCCTCCCAGCCCTGGACTAAAGCATCTGCCAACTCCTGGAAAGTCTGTGATGCAACGTGGCGTTGGTGGATGGAGCGAGACATGATGTCCCAGATGTGCTCAATTGGATTCAGGTCTGGGGAACAGACGGGCCAGTCCACAGCATCAATGCCTTCGTCTTGCAGGAACTGCTGACACACTCCAGCCACATGAGATCTAGCATTGTCTAGCATTAGGAGGAACCCAGGGCCAACCGCACCGACATATGGTCTCACAAGGGGTCTGAGGATCTCATCTCGGTACCTAATGGCAGTCAGGCTACCTCTGGCGAGCCCATGTGCGGCCCTCCAAAGAAATGCCAACCCACACCATTACTGACCCACTGCCAAGCTGGTCATGCTGGAGGATGTTGCAGGCAAGCAGAACGTTCTCCGTGGCATCTCCAGACTCTGTCACGTCTGTCACATGTGCTCAGTGTGAACCTGCTTTCATCTGTGAAGAGCACAGGACGCCAGTAGCAAATTTGCCAATCTTGGTATTCTCTGGCAAATGGTAAACGGCCTCCACAGTGCTGTAAGCACATCCTCCACCTGTGGATGGCGGTCCCTCTTACCACCCTCATGGTGTCTGTTTCTGACCGTTTGAGCAGACACATGCACATTTGTGGCCTGCTGGAGGTCATTTTGCAGGGCTCTGGCAGTGCTCCTCCTGTTCCTCCTTGCACAAAGGTGGAGGAAGTGATCCTGCTGCTGCGTTGTTTCCCTCCTACGGCCTCCTCCACGTCTCCTGATGTACTGGCCTGTCTCCTGGTAGCACCTCCATGCTCTGGAAACTACGCTGACAGACACAGCAAGCCTTCTTGCCACAGCTCACATTGATGTGCCATCCTAGGTGAGCTGTACTACCTGAGCCACTTGTATGGGTTGTAGACTCCGGCTCATGCTACCACTAGAGTGAAAGCACCGGCAGCATTTAAAAGTGACCAAAACATCAGCCAAAAACCATAGGAACTGAGAAGTGGTCTGTGGTCACCACCTGCAGAACCACTCCTTTATTGGGGCTGTCTTGCCAATTGCCTATAATTTCCACCTGTTGTCTCTTCCATTTGCACAACAGCATGTGAAATTTATTGTCAATCATTGTTGCTTTCTAAGTGGGCAGTTTGATTTCACAGAAGTCTGATTGACTTGGCGTTACATTGTGTTGTTTAAGTGTTCCTTTTTTTTTTTTTTTGAGCAGTGTATATAAACATTATTTATTTAAAGAACGTTATTATCAGAAAAAGTATTACTACAAACTCTAAAAATGAAAACCGGTTAAGCCGTACACATATTTTGTAAACAACAAGGCTACCTTTCAAAGTCATAAGGGGGGGGGGGGGGGATTCAAAGATTCAAAGTTGTAAATATAAGTCAAAATAATTTTAAAATCATTTCATCACATTCATTACACCACTAATATTCACTAGCTCTACTTCAACAAGCAAAAACTTAAAATGAAACCCATGCAAAAGTAGCCAAGCAACAGTGGGGACCTGGGCTTGCCTGAAGCTACATGAACTATGATCTGATGCAGCAGGCCTCTGTCGTACCCACTGTTGTTTAATTAAGAACACACACGCACACATTCACGGAAGGAGAACGGACGCTCTCTTAAATAGGCACACAGCGGACATGCAAGAGCTAGAGGAAAGCACTGCAGCACACAGGCAGGCTAGACGGCGATAAGAGAGGGCACCAGGCTCGGGCTTTAAGTGGGCCGGTTTCAGTCCAGAGCAGGGTGGCTAGCGAGGTACCTTGGACTCTGACCCGGGTTGTCCGGATTGGTTGGGGTCGGGAGACGGGGGTTGAGCTAGCTCAGGGGCAGGTGGGAAGAGAGAGCCAGCCTCTGGGCTGAGATCCCCCTGAGTGAGGGTGACCGGGAGATCCTTGGCACTCAGGGCCCCTACATTTACATGAACAGCAGGGGGCGCTGTCTCTGCCAGCGGCTCAGGCTGCGTTGGAAGAGCAGCCTCTGCTTTCTGTGAAGGTGTTCAAAAATGTTTAATACATGTGGTCAAACCTCACCACTGCACTTCAGCTGAGCTTCATGATTCTCTTCTGTCTCACCTGACACCAGTACTGTTCTAAAAAGGGAATGTTCCAGGTTCACAATGTTAAGCTCTATTGATAGCATTTGGGAAATAATGGCAACTGAAAATAAACATGCACAGTACTAAAACTGATTATCAACAAGAAAAACTGAAAAAGTGGAGTTTTAACAGACGACTGAAATGACCATCACGTAACCGAGAAGTCTAAAGTTTCACGAGAAAATTGATTTACAAGCATTAAAAAAATTATTTAAATTTAATTGAACTGAATGCACTTTCATTAACAATAAATAAATAAAATACAATAAATTACAATACAAGTTCAATAAAATACATTGGTTATTAATGCAGTTTTTTATTTCATTGGCTTTTATATATTTTTATATCTTTAATTTATATATTTGGCTTATTATATGGCAATTATTAGTCATTAAATATTTAATTGTGCATGCCCATTTCTCCTATTTTCACATTTACATTAGATTTTGCCTATTTACAAACATTTACTACCTCTGTCAAGTATAATCTTTAGCCAATCTTAAAATAAACATCCAGGTTTTGTTCTATATTTCTATTTAAATTTAGGCAAACTGTTTTGTAATGGCCATCTAATGTTCCTAATTTAATAGTCACCTATAATAACAATTTCTCTTAATATTTCAGCCTCAATTGCAATCAGTGCTTTTCTGCCAGCTATACTTTTCAAAACAAGTGCCTTAACTGCAACGTTATACCAAAAATGCTGTTCACTGAGCTTAATTTGTACTGAACAAGGAACATCCCACTAACATGCAGAATAGGTTGACTCTGGGAACCATGTCATATAAGAATTTGCAACTGGACAAGGTTCTGTTTTTACATTAAGTCTGATCTCAGTTTAATTCTACAGTACAGTACAACGTTTTGGCTCTCTTGTAATACAAGATCTAAGACACTTTGGATATCATAGTGGCCACTGGACCCATATAGATAAATACATTCACAGTAATATATTTAACACCGTTAATCGATCATGCACATAATACTTTCAGGTATTGACATCATTTTGTATGACAGCAAGGGGACAGCTAGACCACAAGGATGGGGCAATCATTTCACACACTTAAAAGATACAATGTCCTCACTTCCATCTCCACTGTGATCGTACTGAGATAAGAGTCACGGCATCTATGTGAAGTAACAGCCAAGCCATATTTGTCACACACAGACACACACACACACAGACAGACAGACAGACAGACAGACAGACGTCCACACAACTACACGCTCACAAATACATATAATAAATACGTGGCAACAATTATTACTTGGTCATTGTCACTTCTCTAGGACTGCAATGATAGGTTTTTAAAGCACTCCTCCTTCAACAGCGCCGCTAGAACACTTTTCTCACGCACACCACGGCCTCCAGACAACAGGGAAGGCGAACAGCTCGCAGAAACGCTACCTGCTGAGGTGCAGGGGCCTTGAACCCTGCGGGGTCGATGCGATTCAGCGGTTCGGGCTGGTACCCTCCGTATCCAGGGGGTTCCTGGATGACGGGCGGGTCCTCCCGGACAGGCTCTGAAGAACGAGTGATGGCGGGTTCGCTGGGTGGTCCAACCTCGTCGTTCAGGGTCTCGTCTAGCTCCTGGTCTGTGTAGGCTCCGCCCTCTGTGTCAGTGTCCTCGTAGTCTGAGGTGTGACGGCTGTCCGTGCTGTACATACTGTACTCGCTACCAGGGGCAGATACATAGGACAGACGGTCATCGTGAAGATCCAGATCATCATCAGGAGCGCCGTCCGCCTGCAGAGAATTCAATGAGTGGCAGAGAGAGAGAGAGAGAGAGGAAGATGAGAGAACAACATGTTAAGAGAGATGAGAGGGTGAACAATTAGTTTAAAGGTAAAAGAGAGAGATGAGATTGGACATTTGATAATCTCTCAAAATTATATTTTGCATCAAAAATAAAAAGCCATTTTACCATTAATTATTAATGTTCTATTGTCTCTATATTTTTTCATGTATGATCCTTTCATTGTAATTTCTAGTTACTATTGTAGAATAAATTAAAGGCAGTTCTCCAAATGTTTTAATGATTAATAAGTTACAATTTAAATCGTAGCTTTTTTCTACATTAACATAATAAGAATATGAGACCGTGTTAATTTAGTATTGTTTATAAACTATCATAATACTTATACTTAAATACATAACATTTATTAGATTTTATATTTTCAATTTTTATTTTAACATTTCTAAAAATGCATTTAGCTGTTCAGTTTTAGCTTCAATCCTTTTAGTACTCCCTTTATTTAGTCATTTCTCTATTTTAACAAATATTTTTAGTTCAGCATTCTTTCAAATAACAGAAAAAATTGCTTTAATAAACAGCAACATAACTCTTAGAAACATGAGAATCCCTTATCCGCTTTCCATTACTAAGAATGCGAGGCGTTTTTTCCCTCATTGCCACATTATGAATTCAGGGGATATGCTTCATTATTGTGAAAACAATTTCCCAAATAGAATGAATGTTGTGACCACAAGAACAGACGCATGGGAAACAAACTATGCTCTGGAAATATAAACATGGAACCAAGGAACCAGACAACCATGAATGAACCCTTTCCCTAAAACCTCAAGTATCCGCTGTGGAAAAGTCTGATGAAACTCACCTTGCCCTCTGAGACCCACACCAGCTGGTTCTGCTGCTGCTGAATGATCTCCTTCAATGCTCCATACCAGCCATCATTCATGTTGTTCATATTAATGGTGGCTAGAGGACAGACGCAGGAAAGACAACATCAAATCACTCAAGAGAAGCCAGCTGAGTCAGGTTTTTGTGTAAAAAAAAACAAACTTTTCCACAAAGAAAAAGTAACAAAAAGTTACAGCCTCACCGCACAGCATACGTTCATTCGTTTACGTGCTCAATAATTCATTAAAAGGTGGATCCCTGCTGGATTCTTTTACTTTACAATTGAGTGATCTTTCTGCCCCGTTACATTTACATTTATGAGAGGCCTTTATTCAAAGTGATTAACAAATGAGGAATGCTGTAACACAACAGCCTTTATAGAGCTCAGACAGATAGTGTGCTTGTCTTAATACTTCCATAAAAGTAACAACTACAACTTGAGATAAAAGCCAGGCAGCTAAGTGTGAACCATCATGAAATTTGATGTAATGTACAGTTTTATGAATAATTATTCCAAGTTAATACTGTGAGCTACAATTTTAAATTTATATTAAAGAGGTCACTCTGTGTGTGTGTGTGTGTGAGAGAGAGAGAGATGTGAAACCTGGATGAACCTGGATTCATTTAACAGAAACAAAACACTTAAAGTAAGAGTTCTCAAAATGTCTTCTTTGGACATCACTACTGTGTGTACATATGCAGAAATGTTAAAAGATGTGGTCAGCGTTGCTGTGTTTTTATACTCCGTATTCTGTAGTTACTATATCTATGCCATCAAGCTTTAGGAATAAGGATGTGCTTTTGCATGTGAACCAATCCTCACTGTCTCTCCCAGTCTTTTCCCTTTTTTTAACATTAAAGAAAACACAACCTTAAAACATCTGTGTTTACCCGTGAATAGGTGGTGGTTGTTCTTTCTCAGTTTAAGTGCACGCTCATGGAGTTTCCTGGCACTCTTCCTGGACTCAGGACACAGCCTGGTCCTCATATTCTTCACACCCTGCTTACTGTCAGGATTCAGGAACACTACGATTGGATACCACTGAGCATAGTTCAGCCGATCCACTGCATTAGGAGTAATGTCCAACACTGCATGTTTGTCCTGCAAAACAAACAAAGACGACTCATCTTGATTTCATGGACTCAGGTATACGGCTATATAACATACTGTACCATAATCCACCAGCAGGAGGCAGTAGCGCTTTTCAGAGCGAGTGTGTTCATGATTTGCATTTTGTGCCTTTGTATGTGTGAGAGAGATCTTACCCGGTCGATTATCTGTTTGATAGTGTGAAGACGTATGATCCCCGAGCTGCGCTGGTCAGTGCCGGCATCTCTGGGTTCACTCTCTACACAAGAGAAAACATAATCCATGGTAGCACCCACATATACTTCCTGTGCTCCCTCTCATGCAGTACCTCAGCATCTTCTCCCCTCAAAAGCTCACAGTGAGGAGGCAGTTCAACATGGATGTGCACATGCGCCCGCATACACAATATATGAGCACCTGCAGACTATTCACATGTTCCATATGTGTAACATCAATGTGGTGCGATGCATATTCATTTACTATATATATTCAAGTATGAATACTCATTACGTCAAGTGGAGGGTGAAGGAGCATCTGCACACCACAGTGAATAAGAGAGGGTCTGGAATATCTAAAGAACATTTAACATTAAAGAGTGCAACCAGAAGAGGGGAAAAGATAGTGTGCTTTCACATTTAGGAGCCATTGGCGGCCCTTGACATCAATACATTACTGAGAAAGTTCACACAAAGATTAATATTCTAGCATCATTCATTTTTTTCTTATATTGTTCCAATTTTTAAAAGAATCCATGTTAATGTCAATGTTAAGTAAATAATGATGCTAGAATTTTTTTTTTATTTTTGGGTGAACTGTTCCTTTAAGACGGCAAGCCTGCAATCTGTATCCTTTACTCTATCATGGTTCTAAAACAGCAGCAACTACAGGAAGTCTTTTCAGCAAAAAAGAAATAAAACAAGCTCAAAGAATCACAAAATAACACAGGAAGCAGGTGCTTGGGATGGGGGAAATCAATGAGAAATGTGCCTTCATCTCCTCTCAAGCATGACTGAAGGGTTGGGGGGGTTGGAGCTGTCGATAGCATGAACACATCTTTGTTTTTTTTTCATCGTTAACATTCCAAGCGGTGTCGATTTGGTGTGACTAAAATAAGGGATGCCATAATAATGCACAGCCTCTAGTAACTATGGTTACTGATGGAGTGAGCTGATGTGACTACTGTATGCAACGTACTTTCCCTTCCATCTGGGTGCTGTGTCTCTGAAAAGCAAATACAGTCATACAGGAACAATGTTATGTAAATAAAGCCAGTGGCCACTCATGGAATCAGTTTACAAGCTGAATTTTAAATGCACTACTGAAACTGGAGAGCAGGACAGTTCAAGTGTGACTGTTCAAGATAGGTGGATCAGAAAATTGAAGCGCTGAGTCTTATCAAGGCATGTGTGTTAACAAATGGACACTCACTTGCAAGCTCGAACAGGTCAGGCACCTCTCTCGCCAGTTTTTCTCGTGCCACATCTGCAATTGGCCCGAAGATCACAACGGGTCTCAGGAACCCAGCTACAACGAGAGAAAAAACAGCTCTGTTACAGTTTAAACAAAACAGAAATACAGCTATTATCAGATTACTGAATGCCTGCTATTGAAGCTCTGGGTTACTCTTTATTTTAGGGTGTCCTTGTTCCAGTGTAACATTTATATGCATTTAAGTACTATTAATATTAAATAGTCATAAGTCATATTAATTAACTACATGCACTATAATTAATTCTGCATAATTTATTGTTATTATAAAAGTAAATACGTGTGATGTGTAACATGGACACCTTAACTCTTTTCTGCCAGCATTTTTGAAAAAAGGTTGCCAGCCTCCTCCAGGATCTTTGATGATTTTCACAAAAATTTCACAGCCCCCAAAATATTTTGTTTTATTAATATCTGAACATGCAATACATAAAAAAATAAGAACAGATCTTAAAAAGCTGTTTTTTTTTTGTTTTTTTTTAAATAAACAAGTAGGTTGTTCATAAAAAGCAACATTTTGAGCAAAAAGCCGAGCTGAGAAAAATCACGTTATTATCAAATACTACATCTGGATCATATTCAGCATGATGATCACAGCAAAAATTATCACTTCCACCAGTGCTCCCAAAGCTGTGTACAATTACAGTGTATAACAGTGAGAATCTGGCTCAAATAAACTTAAAATTAATTTCAAATATTTTAAAAATAATTTAGATTTCAGAATATTATTAGACACAGCAAGAAAAAATGTATATTCTTAAAATTTGTGTTATTAAATGTGAGCCTGGACAACAAAACCAGTCATAAGTGGTAATTTTCCAAAAGTTTGAAAAAATTTTCTGAAAGCTGAATAAATAAGCTTCCCATTAATGTATGATTTAGATAAATAGGGCAATATTTTACCGAGATACAGCTATATAAAAATCTGGAATCTGAGGGTACAGAAAAATCTAAATGCTGAGAAAATCACCTTTAAAGTTGTCCAAATCTTATCAATGCATATTACTAATCAAAAATTAAGTTTTAATATATTTTCGGTAAGAAATTGACTAAATATCTTCATGAAACATGATCTATACTTACTATCCTAAGGGTTTTTGGCTAAAAAGGAAAAAGTTTGACCCATACAATGTATTTTTGACTATTGCTACAAATATACCCCAGCGGCTTTTTTGTGGTCCAGGGTCACAAATTATTAGCGTCTTAAATGTTAATTTAAATGACCATTAGATAGAGGAAAAGGTCATTTAAACTTAAAAAAAGGGGGGAATTAGCATAAATAACAAAATTTATATTATCAGTCAATAAATAAATTTAAAAATTTTTAATAATAAATTAAATTCTCTAATATTGCCTAAAAATTGTTATACTGTACGTCCTTCTCTTAGACACATACATACCTTCTCTAAGAACCACCCTCTCATACGCAGGGAACTTGGTCTGAACAGGCTGAGCTGACAGATCTTCTCTGCTCTTCCGCAGGTTCCTCTTTGAACTGCGCAGACCTCTGAACCTCCAAAAGTCAGCTCGGTCGCCACCTGCAGTTTTGGGGAGTGTATACTGTACGCTTGATAACTGTTCCGCCCTGATGAGAAGATGGCAAAACAAGCTTTAGTTAAAAATACATTGAATTTTGATTCTCTATAGAATCATACACATACCACTTTATAGTAATATGTGATCTGCTAATCTGTATACTGAATATAAAGTCTACAGCAGGAGTCTGGGTATTGCTGGTGCTTGACTGAGTGATTACCTGTTCTTATTGGGAATGATGCCTCTTTCCACCTCCTGGTGGTTTTTCCCAATGCGGATGGCCAGCCAGGATCCCAGTTTGCCATTGTAAAGGGTGTCCACCACTCTGAACACCTCTCCCTTATTAAAACTCAGCCCATACGGAGACTCTTTCTCATACTCAAAGTGTGTTCTGATGTAGAAGGAGTCACCCACATCAGACTCCACTATCCGTCGGTACACTAGAGGACATGGCATAAATTAGATGGTCAACAAGAAATGATGAGGAATAGCTTTATAATAACATTTTTCTTAGAATTAATACATTTCACCTTCCTAAACAACAGGGCAAGTTATATATGAAAGGGATAACACAGTCAGGTGGAGATTATTCAAATAAAGCCAAAAAAGGTGATCCTGCCCCCAATGTGAAACAGAAAGGTTTTATATCACCTTTAAAAACTGGCAGACTGCAAATTATCCCACTTATTATAGAAGTACCTATGAATAGCTAAATAATTAATTTACCAAATAAATAAAGAAATGGACATAAAATGTAAATTCAAAGGTTATTACGTGAGAAGAATATGGTGAGAGAGTAATATGAGACTATGTGATAATTATATATTTGATTACAGAAATATTTGACCAAAGAATGCAGTAACTGACCAATAAGAGTTAAATATTCTAGACCACTGGTTCTCTACCAGGGGCCTCAATAATAAGGGGCCTCAGCAAACCTCCAGGAGGCCTAATAAAGCATGAGAAGTACTGGAGATACACATTAGATTAAATAGGAGGGATTTTAAACATCGTCTTCGAATAGGTGGCTGCGATCTTTAGAGTCAAAATAACCATGTAATAAGTGAACATAGGCAAACGTAACTCTTTTGTGAAAAGCGTATGCTTCTGCTCACCATCTTTCTTCCTCTGAGCCAGGATGGTGACCTCTTCACCTCTGGGCAGATCGAGCAGGAACAGTACTGCTTCCTCACGAATGATGTTTGCAAAGTCAACATTGTTAACCTATGAACAGGAGGGAACGCAAGAAGGAAACAGGCTTTAGATCTCTGTGGTGCAACACTCTAACAATACACTGTTTATTGACAGTGGAAGGAGAAGTAAAGAGAGAGAAAATCCACCTTTTCTGTTTCTACTTCATCTTAAAGTCACAAGCTCAGAGAGAGAGAAAAAAAAAAAAAAAAAAAGAGTAGGGGTGAACATGCAGTCACCTCCGACGAAATGGAAAAGGAAAAACAATGAGCTGGGAGTCTCACTGTGGGGCAGGGCCTGGAATCTAAGGAGTGTGTGTTTGTGCAGCAGGGCCGGGAACTTTCATACACGCGTATGTACAGTACGCACACTGCTCTAGGACTGGTGTGGGAGAGAAACAAAACTACCCATGTTTCATTAAAATGTGTTCAGTGGTAAACAACTCCAAATGAGCCTGACTTAGAGTCTCTGTATTACACATAGCAATTGACAATAGCATTAGACCACTGGAGGCTTGAGTTAAACAATGAACGCCATTGTGTGACCGAAGGCTAAACAAAGGAAAGCTGGAAACAGAGGAGAGACAGGCACTGAGTCAGAGCAGGAGTATGTCATGATTATTTTTGCCCACAGCCACAGGGGTTACACAGTGTCTTCATATTTTTCTGAGAAAAAGTGGGATGTTACACAGTGTTACAGCATGGAGATTAGTCAACAACAGATGAAAAAATGAACAGATCAGACGCTTTCTTAAGATTTCTTTGATATTGCTGCACACATGTGATGCTTTCACACAATGAACGTCAATGATTCCAAAGTGTAGATTTAAGATTTAAGATGTAAAAGCCGGTCCTCACCCTGAGTATCTGGTCTCCTTCCTCTAGGCCTTCCTTAGCAGCAGGACTGTCTTCCAGCACACCAGCAACAAAGATCCCCACATCATTTCCTCCTGCCAGCCTCAATCCAACACTTTCTCCTTTCTTAAACTTCACCAGCTTCATACTAGGCCTAGTAACAGAATAAAATAGTTTTGAATTAACTGTGCACGATAATACAGAACATTTACTTTACTTGGGAGAACATTACAAGTACACAATATACAACACTGACCGGAGGATGCTGTCATCATGGGTGACACTGGGCACAGGGGCGTCAGAGGGGCTGACTGGCAGATCAACATCAGGTTGCCCAGGTTGTGCATACACTGGTTTCGGCTCTAAACGCACATTTCGGTTAGATGGGATTATGGTGTAATAAACATATTTCTTTAACAGGTAATAAATCAGCCCAAAAAGAACATGCAGAGCCAACCCGAAGCGAAGTCAGACTAAAGCATTCCAGAATAGAATGGATTAAACAGCAGCAAGGTACAGAGAAAAGAAGATTTGATACAGTATGCACACAAATATTATGCAAATCACAATGTATTTTGACTCACTGTAAAATATAGTTGAAAAGTTGCAAAGAGAGATGTGAATTGGCTTTCGTGTTTGTAACAAAATCCACGAAAGTCAGAGGAAATGGATGGACAATACAAACGTTTGTGGAGTTTGTAGTACTATATAAAAAATACAAAATGTGTGTCCATGTTGCTATTATTTTATTAGAAGTGATCTAAAATTTTTTAGAAACATGACAATTTGGCTTAAATAAAATGTTAACTAAAAAATGTAAAAGCATCGGTTGCTTGATCAATGTGCTAGATTAATTATGTTTCATGTGCCAATTTAGTAAACCTCACATGGAAATGAAACATGAATTTACACTGGTCAAAAAAAAAAGTAAATAAAAAAAACAAGGTAACTTTCAAATTCAATTCAATTTTACTTGTATAAGCGCTTTTCACGATACATATCATTGCAAAGCAGATTTACACCAAAGTAACTTTGCCTCTTCTTGCCACATGCCACTTGAGTGGGGAGATAAGACAGTAGGAGAACAGAAGGAAAGACAGAAGACAGCTGAAAGTCTGGAGGTAAAAGTCCTAACCTGGCAGTGGAGGGATCGGTTTGTCCCCGGGCTGTTCTGTGGGCGGAACCAGAAGGGCATCTTCCGTCATCTTAACTGGAGTGGATACCGCCGCTGGTTTAGAGATGCGCTCCTCCTCGCGACTCCTATGACTAAAAAGAACACAAAGCTCAGACTTACAAACTGAGCCTGCCTTTGTCTCTGCTAGTAGTTAAAAAAAAATCTAGCTTAATACTTTGGGTTTTATATTATATAAGCCAGAGTATATTTTTATGTGTGTATTAAATGACCACTTATTTCTAACAACATAGCTACATGCATAAACTACTAAATGATAGATACTTCATTAAAAGCACAATCAAGCCCATTAATAATATAAGATACTGATACAGGCAGACACCAAGATGAGAGCAAAAATTCCTGTTGGGCAAGTTACTAAAGGTCAAAAACACTGGTGGCATTTTACAAACTAGATAAGATTTTGATCGGCACGTATACAAGTTTTTGAGAACAAGTCAGACATATTTGTTCCAGTTAAATATGAGAGCATCCTGAAAAGCATGTAAAAAAAAATGCTGACTGGAAACAAAACAGAAGGATCATTAACACAACAATACTTGAAAACAGCAGAGATAAAGATTGCTCATTAGACAGCACCAGATGCCAGTGCATTTTCTTATGCTAAAAATTAGGACAAACACTAGAGCTTCTTTTAAGACTGTAAACATGAACACAACTCACAGACGTAAAATGTTTTGAGGCATCACAACTTCTCTCTGTTGCACATTCGAATTTCTACATGTGTACAGACATAGAAAGCTGAAGATGCGCATGATGAGTTTGGGACCAGGACTGCACTTTAGAACTATGGGCAGATTTTACACATGGCTGGTACAATATAACTCGAACAGGAAACGGACCACAACTGAAATATTCATTTTTCTCTTCGATAAACACAATTAGCATTGTTGTGTCAGTAAAAGATTTCTGCTGAGAATTTAAATGCTTATCTGCCAGAATAAAAAAAAGACCTTTTTGCCTAGCAGTGTAATTAATCTTAAATCTCTTATGCGCTGGACATGCACAAAAATGCACTGCCACACACACCAAGGCCTACATAAATCCCAGGCTCTCCTTTGCTCTGTTGGTTTTCTCTGTACCAACACATCCATCTAAGGCTAAATCCTCCGCTCACATTCTTCTACGTTTGTTTCTCATGTGACCCATTACAATATAATTGAAATGCATGTGTGCACTGAACCACTTTTTATAGTGTGTTTATGAATTATATATTGTTGTCTATATTTTTCCCTAAATGAACATGATTCTTATGGCTATTGTTATGCGATTACAGAAAGACTTTAAATTGGTATTTTTATTACAAGCAGGAAAACACGGCATTTGGAAGCTGCTTATTCTTTGTTTCCTTATGAATTACAGCAGGTAATGTTATTTTGCAAATATGCGATATAAAACAGACTATAAACCCAGAAGACCTGTTACATCACTAAGTTTGACTCAGCTAGAAACACAGATGGCTCACTGCAAACAGTGGTTATTATGCCACACACACAGCTGATCCAGCATCAAGAACATCTTAAATGTAAGGAAAAATGGTTCATCTTTGTTTTGAGATGATCAAAATATACACAAAATTAAAATATATACAAATGAATCCTATATTTCATTTCTATTTGTTTTATTTATACCTTTTATTTCCTTCCTAATTCATTTGAAATTGATTTAATCCATTTTACATTTTCTTTCCCCAAGCAGTTAGTTAGATCATTCAATTTACATGACTACTTATTTTCTTTATTACGCTTGCTTTGTAGAGCATTCTGAATTACCATGGTGTATGGAATGCAAATCTATATAAATAAACTTGCCTACCCTACCCTAACACAGAGACAACACTGAATCAACACACTTTACACACACTTACTCTTGAGAAACTTTAAGTAAAGCTGGCAGCTCAGACTGGCAGCAGAGAGAGTGCATCTCTGTGGCTTGTACAGTAAGGAAAAACCCATCTGGTGATGCAAATTTCAGAGGGAATTGTGTCGTCTCTCGTGTGCCAAGGTTAATGAACACACATGCAGGAAAATGGATTCAGGCCCATTTCTGCATAACAGCCTTGACACCCACTGGCAGTTTCCACAAACACACATATACAAAGCTAGTTGCCTCTGTGCTACCAGCTCAACGTGACAGAAGGCATGCTAATTTCACTACAAGCACATTGTAATGCACCATATCAATGCATTAAAAGCGCATTTTACAAACTAAACCATCCATGTAGAGCAAAGGACCAATACATTAATAGGACAAAACACACTCACAAACAACAAATCAACCTAATATCCATGCACTTAGACTCAGTCTACAAATACTTTCCACAGAGCACAGCACTTACAGCGGGAGCATTCTGGTGAGAAAAGAGCCCCGCAGCCTGTGTAGAGACAGAGCAGTTATTCAAAGGCGAGTGAGTGATGCATGGCTCTGAGATATTAACCTGGCTCACTGACAAACAGGTTCATCATCCCCCAAAATGCCGCCAAAACTAGCATTCCAAGTCCAGTAAATTGCTTTTTAGAGCATCCATTTTTGAAGTGGTGCTGAAGGAGGACCCTAGAGCATTCCCATGCTGCCCAGTCCGATTAATAATCCAGATAGTGAAGAGAGAAAAGAGCCAGTTTATATTTATTCAGTTGCGCCTGGATTAAATCGGTTTACTGAATAATTGTTTAATAATATTTGTATGCCTGTATGCACACTATGCTCCCTAAAGGCTGCATTTATTTAATCAATAGCAATATTGTAAAATATTTCAAAAATTTATCATTTCTATTTTAATATTGTATACATTTCTTTGTGTGATGGGAAAGCTGAAATATCAGCAACCAACCATTACTCCAGTCTTGAGTATCACATTATCCTTTAGAAATCATTCTAATATTAAGATTTCATGCTGAAGAAATATTATCAATGTTTTGTTTTTTTTGTTTTTTTTCATTTTTCAGAATTTTTTTGCTAAATATAAAACTCAAAGGAATAGCATTTTTTAATACATTTGCATTATGAATCTTTATGAATTTTTATGAACAACATTATAAATCTTTAATGTCACTTTTGATCAATTTAATGCATCCATGCAAAAAAAATAAAACTACAAAAAACAATACATTCGCTTAAATATGTGACAGTCTTAGTTCCATCCAAGGTTTCATACTTATCTTACGTTTCTCCTGCCATTATCGGCTTAAACTTTACTGGGGGTTCTGCCAAGCACTATATTTTTTTGGTAAATCTTCTTTGGAACAATATGAAACGCACCATCAAATTAAACTGAAATAAAAACTCTATTGATTTAAGATCTAGCACATTTAATATCATTCAGCCGAGATCGATGATACAACTAATTTTACGGTCACTGTCCACATGTGCAAAGCTGATTATGTACACACACACACAGCTGTGTTAGTTCTCTGAGACTTGAAAGGCATCAGTGTCTTGTTGAGGTGAGAGAGCCGATAATGAGGTGTAATCTGAGTTCAGATATTAAGTGAGAAGCTGCTGTAGACAGACAGGTGGAGGATGTGCGGGGACGCGGGGTGTGAAATTTCATTAAAATACAGCCCGAGGCAGTGTGGGGATGTGGGATGTAGAGAGCAGCTGCTTTAATGCCAAGAAAAATGGCATGTCCCCTGGGAAGGGATCGGCACTTTGTGACATTGTCATCTTTTTCATCCTTGTCTCTTTACATACTCACAGTCTTCTGGAAACATCAACTCGTGTTCTTTCTGTCTTACTTCATCTGCTTTACATACACTACTTATCTCTCATCATTTCCTTTGGCCCCAATCCACCACTTATAAAATGTACCACGGTGACCACAGTCTGCACCATAATACAGTAATATAATATCCTACTGTTATTGACAGTGGAGCTTGTAATTATAATGAATCATTATTTTAATCAGAATCATTCATTCAGTTTTATTTACGGCTATCTATCAATTTTAAATCACATGAACTATGTGAAACTGATTAATTAATCAAATTTTAATTGGACAATTAATCATCAAAATGAAGATAAAGACATTACTGAGACTCAAATCATTAAAAAGGTTACAAAAATCCATGCACACAAAAACAATAGATTGATAGCTCTGTTTGTTTTTGTGTTTTGTTTGTTTGTAACTATAAGTGTACATATTTGGATCAAACCTGTGGAAACCACAGCAATTTTTGCTAAAGGACTAGTGTTTATGTATGCATATACATCATATTTGTGACACACCAAGCGAGTTTAGCTTTCGTTTGTAAACCTGTCATGTTGTCATGCTCTCAGGTGATAAATTAAACTAGTCATAGTAAAGATCTTTTGCCCTTTGATTTTTTTTTTCAACTTAATTCATTTAAATCCCCAAATAACTCAAAAACAAAACATTTGATGCATCATTACACATACATAAATATTAATATATACATATCATGCAACCTTCATGTCCAAAGGTTTTTATTAACCTGTAGCATTATACAACAGACATCCAAACACAATGATTCTTATACTGAACTGCCTACCATACAAACATGCACACAAAAAACACTGAAAGAACTCATCAGACCACTTGCTGTCAACACTTCTCACGTCTACAGTGCTAGAGCACATCTACTACGTTAGTTACAGTAACCGCTACATGAGCTCAGCTCTACTGTAGTGTCAAACTGAGTTATGGTTAGCCAGCTCACTGCACTATGACCAACACTTACACTCTCCTGTGACTGCAAGCAAAACAAAACGAAAAAAACAAACATTTCACACAAATACGAATCAGTGACAGCAAGTGTAATTTTTTCTTAAAGCTGTAGCTGTATAAATCAGTTCTATCTGCTTCGCTGATTATTCGGGTTTATGCGATTAATAACAACATTTAAAGCAGGCTCAGGGCTGGAAAGGGGATGGAAACCTTAAAATATCTCTTGGGACCAGTGATCAATCAGAGCACTCTTCTGTCATTAGGCAGATCGATGCAGCCTTACTGCTCTAGCTGACATCTGAACCTGCTAGTAGCTGAGATGTGACTTGCAGGCATATCATATAGTATATATATATATATATATTCATCTCTCTAAATTAAATTAGTGAGGCAACCAAAGCGTGACATTAACCATGGCAGTGAATTAAGGGGCATATTTGAAACTTGATGAGGTTTTGTTTGGTTAATGTAAGCATTTCTTGTGTCTCTTACCTGCCGTTGCTCATCTGCTGTGGAGAGTGGCCGGAGATGTCGGAGGGCTCTGAGCGTTTATCAGGGGAACGTGATCGACTGCGACGGGTGCGCTCATGGGAATGATCTGATGCAAGTGAATGAATTTCTGAAATGTCTGTTGAAACAAATCATGATTTTCAAGTGTCAATTTAGTCCAAGTTGAAAAAATCGAAAAGGACAAGCCAATGGAAATGCAAAACTTAAATTCTGAAGTTAATATTTCAGATTTTTAACTAGGATCATCTCACCATCTCTGTCTGAGTTAGCTGAGGGAATGCTATCGTCCATATCTGGAATGTTTAGGAGTGTTGCCCTCTCATCTCTCTGCACCACCATTTTCAGCTTGCCTTTCGATCGCTCTATAAGCTTCTTTGCATCTATCAAAGACAGGTTCTCAGTCACTGTGCCATTGATCTATATGGAGAGGAGAGGAAGAAAGAAAGAACACCATTTTGTGGATGCACTATGGATGCATAATTCTGACATTTTGCATATTACAGCTTAAAAGTGACAAAGGTCTGATCAAATAATATAATCCAGGTATGAGGTATGTTAATAAATTAAGCTTTTTTTTTTTTAAATGATAAACTCTTAGCTCTCTGATTAGCCCCCACAGACAGCAATATGCAAATAAAGAAACAACATACACTACAGTTCAAAAGTTTTAATTTCAGCATGACTTTTGTCATTTTTCTAAAAAAAAAGTCTCGTGACTCTTCACCAAGGCTGCATTTTTTAAAAATACAGAAAACATTAATATTAGGAAATGCTATTAAATATTAAAACAAATGTTTTCTTGGTAACACTTTAGAATAGCGGATGGTTATAAGTCATTTATAAGAGATTAGTTAATGATGAAATGTTCATCTACAA
>JAUMHR010000052.1:10303233-10319789 GCA_032361145.1 Enteromius fasciolatus | reverse complement strand
ACATTTTAGCGGACCTTCAATGGAGAAACAGAGTTCTGTAAAGTTTCATTAAAACAATTTTTATTTTAGTTTAAAAAAATAGCCTTAACTCCAAGGATCTGCTGAGAAATCATATGGATATAACAAAGCTGATGTGTGTGGTCAGGTAACAGTCAGACAGGAGAGTCTCTCCACAGTGCTCGAAGCCGTTTATATGAGTCAGGCTAAGCACTTCTGATTCTCTAATCTGATGAGATTATCTTTTAATTAATCACAACAGCACACAGCTCAAAGTAAACACACTGTTCTGAAATCGGAGCGCTGTAAAGCTCAGAGAGAAAACCCGACTCCTAAAACACATTTTTAGAAAGAACCTCTGCAGATTTGACCAAACTCTATTCCTGCTAAATTATAGATTTCAAATCTATTTTTACCCAAAGATCTGACCTGCCCAAACAAAATTTAATTATTTTTGCAGCCAAAAGAACTCTCCTGGAGGCTATTCAAAACAAGGTCTCCTTTTGCAAAACAAGACTCTGAAACAGCGGCGATCTAATAATTCCCTACAACCAGCAGCAAACAATAAGTCTTTTTGTGCGCAAGAACTCCTGGGTATATTTTTACATTCACGTTTATCCAAGCCTGAGGCCTAGCTGAAGTAGTGCTGCGCCAAGAAACAAAGGGCAGACATTGGGCAGCCCTGCTTAGAGCCAAAGAATCATTCTTCCACTAAACAGAGTCTTTGTTTCAAGCAGACCTCGGACCTGCCAGAAAGAGAGCAGGGGTTCAAAGAGCCCAGATAGGCAGCTAATAGTGAGCTCTGACAGCCAGGTGAAACTGAGAGGCTTTCTAGTAGATCAGTGGCCATCTTTTCTGGGCCAACAGCTTCACTAAAACGGGCAGGCAGCTTAAAAGGTGGTGCACTACTACTCCGAGATTTCTCTCTGGATCGATAAAATTGATGCAGAAACCAACTGCTGGTTAGCAGCGCCTTGGATTTTGATAGTGATAAGCAGCTCCAGGGTGTTTTCTAGCGAGCTGCGCCACTCGTAGCTGTTAAATAATGAGTATCCTGGTCATTAGACCCCTCAGCACACACTAAAACAGCACAGCTATAATTTACGGACTAAAAACAGGTTTCTGCTTTGCAATGCAGTAGGGAGGTCTAGATGTACCCGAGTGTGTAAACTCAGCTCCTTCTCAAAGAACATTCCAGCAAACTCATTCTCAAGCCTACATTAAATAGATACACACGCATGTTAACACAACACAGCTTGGCTGGCTTTCCTGTGAAACGTCTCAACTGCTACAACCACTGAAATTAGAGCCATCCCAAGAAAAAAAGGAGACTGAGAAGTGTGTTAGTGTGGAGGACATAATAAACAGCAGATGTAAGAGCCGTAACGTAGAACTGCGAAAGAGACTTGAACCTGAACCACTAATCTATTATTGATGATGCCAATGTCAGCTTGATATAAGACACACACACACACACACACAAATGAATGCGTTTGTCTATTTTCTGCATTAAAGCACAAATTTCAGACTTCACATAAGAACGTTAGAGCAAGACATGTTATACATGAAATTTGGCCATCTTCTGCAGCAATTAAAGAGCAATTTTATGTCTTTGTTTCCCTGCTAAACATTAAAGCTGCTCAAAATCTCCTGTTGGTTAAGATGCTGACCATGTCCTTTCTGCTTTGAACAGGAAATGATCCATTAGTCTTATTCTGGGACAAACCTACACTGGATAAAATGGGGCAGAAACTGCTGAACTGATAGCAGAGTGTTCGCATTCATTAATACATCTTCGTTTAGATTTCAATTGCAATTTGTAATTGCATTTTTCATGCTATTGAAACTTCAGCCTAAAACAAACTGCCGCACCGATGATTCACACAATCATCAGTTCACAGGTCACACAAATCACCTACAATACTAAATGTGTGAGTGTGTTGTAAAAAAGTTGCAGGAGCGGTCGACCGTTGACACCAGCGTGTGAGCAAAACTCTGATTGGACTGGACAGGACGCAACCAAGAGCTGGAATTTACTGCAGGAAGCTCCTTCCTGTTTGCAGAGAGTATTTTCGACTTTAAAAGAAAACACCCAAGCCGTTACGGGATCGCCTTGAATTGCCTAACATCACTAAAAACAAAACACAATGCTGTGCACATCACAAAAAATGCCATATAACAAAATAATAAAAATAAATAAATACATATGACTTATTGCAATAATAATACCAAAAACCATAAATACCAAAACATACTCAAACCAATACAAAGTAAAAACATTTTCACTATGGTCTCTGTCCCATTGTATGGCTCTTAAGGGCGTACTTGAGCTCCCTTTGATAGCTGCTATGCTTTATGTAGCATGGGCCTGAAAGAAGGCTGCAAAGGCTTAGGGGGTATTTGAGACAGGGCCTATGTCAGCAATCACTGAGTGCACTAAACACCAGAGAGATTTTAGTCCTGATTTTTATCCAATCCAATTTTATCCAAATATTTTTATCTGATGTTTTATTTTAACAGTTGTGCAGCTCATGTTGTTATGGAAACGGTTAGAATTTTTCAGGATTCTTAGATGAATTCTGAAAAACAATTAAATTTAATTAAAAATATATTTATATTGAAATACAGAATTCCACTCAACCTGACCTAATTGCCTCATGTCACAGCTGATTGGTTCTCTCCTGTATCAGTAGCCAATGAGCTCGCTGCTCAGCATTCAAATACATGACTAGTGCTTGCTGTAGCAGTTTGCTTCACGCAGTGTGCTTCAGAAACCCTCCACCTTCCCCAGTTCCACCTGTATAGATCTGCTACGAGGTGATTGCTATAGGGTACATGTGACAATTACAAGGCCCGTGGGCCAAATGTGGCCCGCCACAACGTATTATCAGGCCCGATTTTGAAAGACAGAAATTCAACCTTGACTTGTTCGCGAATGCATTTGCAGTTGTTGTTGACACTGCTCCTGAGCACCTGCAGTTGGAACTCATTGAACTGAAATGTAATATGCATCTGAAAACCAGGTACGAGTGAGTGGGAGCGCTTGAATTTCCAACTCTTCTACCTGAATCAATGCCGTATCGCCTTAAAGCTACACAATTCATGTCAATGTGTGAGAGCACCTACTTATGAACATGTTCTCCGTAATGAAGCTGAACAAAACATCCCACAGATCCCGACTCACAGACAAGCATCTGCTGTCTGTAATTTAAGAGACATTACACCTAGAATAGATGAGATTGTTTAGAGGAAAAGATGCAGGGTGTCCGGTAAAAGTTAAAAAATCCTTAATTTTTACATTTTGGCATATAAGCCTAGTAAAAGTGTTCTTTTGAAGAACAAAAAACCTGCTAATAATACAATGTAATGCCATTTATTATTTATATAGGATACCATTATCTGTAATAGCCTACTATTGAGTATTTTGCTTAATCATTTTCCCCCTTCAAATCCATAAGTTCGGTTGTAGGGTACTGATAGTTGGCATGCATCTTGTCGTGTTCAAGTTGCCTTTTCAGAGCTACCAACATTTGTTTCTTGTATACTATGTGGTGTATTTGACACCGCTGCTATAGGGGGTTAGGTCATATACGTTATATGTGCAGCAGCAGTATTTCTTATATGAAGAGACCAGAAAGGGGCACACAGAAAGTGTGTGAAAGACACACACCCCCTCCTGAATCAGGGTTACTAGGGACAGCCATTTATCCTAATGCTGCTATCCCGGGATTGCCATGAATGATTTAAAACATAGAAATTCCAACACATTCACTTACTTGAGCACCAAGAGCTTTACACCAGAACAAATCTCTCAAATTACGTCGGCTAACAATGGCGAAAAAATTAGGAGAGATTAAATGCTGGTCGAAATGTCAGATATCAGATGCATCAAAAACACATCTAAAAGTGACCACACAAGTGTTTTTGCTGCAACATATGACCTAAAAAAAAATAAATAAATAAAAGGTTGAGTTGAGTGTACTTTACTGCAGCCCATACTGCAAAGCCCAAACAGTGATCAGTCAATCTGACGACTTCACATGCCCTGAGACACCACACAATGCAGATGCTTCCTAAGGACAAGGCATTTGTTTCATTTTCACATAATCACAAACATGTTTTCAAAATACGTTTTCTAGATTTCTTATTAAAGTAATTCTATGTAACATATTTAGTGAAACAAGTGCATTGTTGCATGTGGGAAACGGCATAATCCTCTCTGCTGCAGAGTGTAACACTCACAGTTCAGCGGTGGATGGTTGAATCAGGTTATAAAAACAAAAATCTGTGTGTCTCTCCATGCATTTCTTCGTCTCGGCCAAGATCCATACACACTGCAGGAGTATACCATGCACTTGCCCGATTAATGTAAATCCACACAGAAAGAGTCAGGTGGCCGGCAGTGGTGCACGAGCACGGAGCCTGTTCCTTTGGCGTGCTAAAGATCCCTCATTAGAATGACAGGCAGGAACTCCACATGTTCTTAGGATGGATGTACACTTGCGTCAGGCAGATAGAAATAATATCCTGCTTTGGCGTAAAGAAAAAAATTCCCACTGCAGTAGTAGTTCCTCACGGCTTCTTCCTCTGTACATGTGGTTTGTGTGTGTGTGTGTGAGAGCGAGAGAGTGATCCGAGGAGGGAGGGAGAGAGAAACACACCCACAATACATGGTGGGGGTGTTAGTGATGGGGGAAATGAGACACCGTTGCTCATGCTCAGCCCTGGACTGTGTGCAGTCTGCTACCTACAGCTGCAAAACACACACACATAGCTGCAGCGTCTTTACATTCACGCTGTCTACTGCAGTGAACTGCAGAACGTGTGTTTATTACAAGGACACACACACAAAAGATCATTTAATTTAAGGTTCTATGGGCAGACATAAATCTTACTTATTCACTGATTTCAAAAGTAATTTTGCAAAAGTGATGCAACTAAAAGTTAAAACAAATTGCAATACACTGTAATGTAAACCAAAGGGACTTTGAGAAATCCAATTTGTTTTGTTTCTGCTTGATTTCAAACTGACCTGGCTTCTCCTATACCCTCAAGATCTTATGCAATCCCATCCATCAAATGCTCCATCAGAGCTTTCTCTAGCGTGCAAGTGGTCCAATAGTGTTGCCCAACTCACATGCAGGTCTGACATACTAATAGTACTGCAAATGGAAACAAGATTTGTTTTGATTAGCTTGTAATGGATACAGAGAGAATAAAGACAGAGATGGTGCAATGAGGAGGTCATAAAAATTGCAATACTCAATACTGCAGCTGTAGGAATGGAAGTCTTGACTGTCACTTAAAAGAGAAAATTGCCTTTTTGATAAAGGCATGAGCTTCTTTTCCTACTTCTTTAATGATTTCTGAAGGATCATGTGACAGAAAAAAAAGAAACTGCTTTGAGACAGGAATAAATTACATTTAAATTGTATTACGATAAAAAAAAAATGTTTTAAATTGTATTAACATTTTACTGTTTTTACTGTAATATTTTACTGAGATCATAACTATTAAATTCCCAGGATTAATAACACAGGATTGAGCAGAGCGCCACCTATGATTATCAGTTCACTCAATTGCTGTTATTAATCCTTTGTTTCTGGGACATGACACCATTCTCTTCCACTGCAGTTGAGATCACATGATCAAGGACAAAATGAAGCATTACAGCTGTATATCTCATAAAAAAAAAGAAAAAAAATCAAGGTGTGCTGGTTAGCGTTGCTTATTACACTCTGGAGGTAGCTGTCATTACACCACCATCTGGTTCTAAAGAGCATCTTCTCCACCGAAGGTCATTCAAAAGCAGCTTTGATAATATTGAATGAAATTACTATAGAAAGAATTTGAAAAAGATAGGAATTTGAGGCCTTAAGCATTGTCAGGTCACTGCCACAACAGCACTTCGATTCTATGAAATGAATGATGTTTAGACATTTGTACATCTTTTTGCAATTTGCTGATGTAATCCTAAATAAAGCATAGCTTCTCTAACCTATATTCACAATGATGGGTCAGCAGGATTATTTTCCGATCTCCTGTGTTATTTTTAAAACATGCTAAGGTCACATGGTCTTTCTATATTTTTTCCCCTTTTTCCTCACAATCTGCTTTGGTCCCTGGGCTGTGCCCTAAAAAAGCTGTTCAAACACTCTCTCTCTTCAAACAGCCACTAGCTTAGACAGGCACACACAGTCATAACACACTGGCATGCATACACAGAGCCCAAATCCATCTTAAACGCAGTAATCCTTTAACAGTTGGATTCAGAGGAGCTCTGTGCATCTGTGCTGCAGACCAATGATTCTCTGTGCTGTCGGCTTCCGGTTCATTGTGCTAATGATACAGAACAACATGCCATTACATTATGTCATAATGTCATTACATAAAAATATAGAGATTCTTAACGCACGATATATGCAAAGACATCAACACAGATCACATTAAAAGCCATTTGCTCAAAAGCTGTTTTCCAGAGAAACAGGAAAGTTGCATAAAAGCTTATGCAAATCTCAGAGTAGCAGTGACCCGCAATTCCTTGTAAATAGTTAAACAACAACCTTTAACCTCAACCTCAGACCTTTAATAAATAATATGAGATCATATAAAGATGGTGAATGTGTTCAAAGAACATTTTCTTAGAGCTATGAGATCATATAAAGATGACAAAGGTGTTAGATTTGTAAAAGACTAAGAGAGAGTGAACAAGGACAATCATTATTCTCCTTTTCCACCATTTTCAGCTGATTCTCTTCACCTTCACCAAGTAAAGCACAAGCGAGCAGCCACTGCAGTCCACAATTCTGAAGATATCCACTAAATCCTAACAATCTGCCAATTCACACTCTATCTCTCCCACTGACTTGGCTCTATTAGCCAATGTAGGTGTTTCAGCTCTGGCCTTAGAGACCTTGAGAAACTGGCAGACGGTTACAATGGCAGTAGGTAGGTTTAAAGAGATGTTTCATGAAAATTCATTTGTCATGATGATTCATTTTCTTCTGTAGAACATAAAAGATATTTCGAGAAATCTCTCACTGTTTTGTCCAAACAAATGGAAGACATTGGCACCAAAACAGTTGTAACCAGCATGTTTTTTTAATTCACTGAAGAAGGTCATACAGGTTTGCAATGATCCCTTAAACGTGCTGCTTCAGATGATTTTCAGGGTCAAAACTAAGCATTATTAAACCCAAACAATAAAAATGATATCATACTCTATAGTCATTAAAGAAGTTGAAAAAAAAAAAAAATAACTAGCCGATATGTATCATAATAACCAAGGGGGAACAAATGAGAGACAGACAGGGAAAAACAGAGAGACGTCTAATCTGGTTAAGCAGTTCTTGACAATCAAGTCTAAAAATAGCCCATGGCAGCCGTGAATGAGCGGCAGAGAGAAAGAAAGAGAGAGCGCGACAGAAAGACTGACCTAAAGGGAGGGGGTTGCTGCCACTGCCTCTGTCGTGCTTCAAAAGCTTTCGAATTTAAGCATGCAGCATCATCAATGTCAGCCAATCAGAAGCCAGCACCTCCTGCGGAACTCCACGCCAGCAGCTTCCTCCTGATGCCATAATAGTAAGCGTAACCATGGTGACTTTATCTGCTTCTTTTGCTGACACCCAGGGGATGAAGCACCCATTAGACAGCAACACACATGGGCTTCACCGGAAAAAAAAACACTCTCATTTTGCAGTACTACAGACTTTTTCAACCGGTCCATCTAGTACATAAAAGATGATGAAGTTAAGAACATCTTGTCCTTCTTCATCCTTACCCTTGAACCATCCACGACCGCTTACCTTACCCTTACAACTCGCATTCATTCACATGATTGTTTTAGAACAGTTAAACAGAAAAATGAAGAATGCAGAAGAATGTTTGATTTGAAAAGAGGAAGTAGAAATAAAATATAAAAACCTCTAATCCCATACACTAGGATTAAAAACTTAATCTCCACCATGCTTCTCTTAAAAACGTCCTCACAGCCTAAGAAAGGCCATCATCAGCAGGAAAAGGCCAGTAACCCCTAACAAGACAGTGAACTCCATCTTACATCTGATGACCTCTTAAGAAGGTTTCCTGACTTGCATAATAACCTAACATTTTAGGTAGATCCACCAGCACCAGCTGAGTGAGACCATATCATTAGTTCTAAATAAAAATAACTCAAAAATGCTTACACCAGTCTGAGTTACAGTCTAAGGGTGTACTCTGAACCGTGCCCGAGTGCGATTGACCACCAAAGCGCTGTTCGTTTGCCCAGTATAAGTGCTTCAAACCGTGCCCGTGCGCGGTACGTTTAGCCGTCCTTGGCCCGCTTGAAAGAGCTGTGCCAGAGTACGGTTCAGTTGTGGAACAGGACGCGTGACGTCATGTTTTTGCGATGCTTCAAAACCAACAAAAGCGATAGACCTGTTTACAATAGTCTGTGAGAGGGCTGTGGACCACCACAGACCAAACGACTCAAAATTATTATCCACAAAGTAAACAGAATAACGGACTCTATTGCAGTCAGCGTGAGCGCCGCTCTGAATCAGTCACACTATAATGACGCAAGCGTGCTCTGGTACGAATGCTGAAACCCTATGTGAGTGCAGACCAGAAGGGGAGTGGGGAGGGGGGACAATCGTACTCAGGGCCCGGTTTACGGCAACCATGCCTAGTGTGAGTACAACCTAAAACATCCATGAGTAACTCACCACTAACTGCTATGCGTTTAAACAAGCAAGACCCCCTGATAAGACCTTCTTTTTCCCAGCATTCATCTATTCAATTTTGAACATGTGAAACATTCCCACTGACCCTTTCCTGCCGCCATGTTTTGCAGGCATCCTCATAGCATGGTCACCTAAGGTCAACCAAACACCTCTGAGCTGACAGCACAGATGGAGAAAAGTCATAATAGCACAAACTCTTCAAGTACGTCTGCTTGTATACTCACTGAAGATTATTCAAGAGCATGTCACCCTCCTCTAGAGTCAACAACCTCCTAGTTCAAAGCATAATGATCAAAATGTATGCATTGACTGGATTATCTCTCTCACTGTGACTCAGACACACACACACATTTTATTTTAAGTTTGCAGTGGCAAAGCGCTGGCAGGTCAGAGACGATAACCAGGCCTTGCCACAGGAGTTTTTAAATCAGCGCCGCACTGACCCAATGAACACTCACAGAGTTATCTGCCCAGCACACACACACACAATTCCACAGGGTAGGAATGTGCTGATAAGAAGCCAAGGCCCTTCACACTCTTTCTCTTTCATTCTCTCCCTCTGACAAAATTGTGATGATGTTTGCTTAAAAACATTTAACTAAGATTTCAGTTAAAGATCGAAATCTTCAAACAGAAATGTTGCAAATCACACACACACATTTAAATTAACTGTTATTTATCCTAATCTGAAAGCAAAGCTGAATTTTAGGCAGCCATTACTTCAGTGTGTAATGTCGCATGATTGTTTGCTTAATAGCACAATAAATAGAGCATTTCATTGAAACATTATAAACATCTTAAATGAAAAAAAAAAAAAATCTTACTGACCCTAAACTTTTAAACAGCAGTAAATGATGTTAAGATGAACAGGAAAAACTGAAAACATAGTCATGAAGTTAAATCTACTGGGGTGTGAATGTCCACGTTCTTAGCTCTGAGCTAACAACCGAGATGTTCCCACTTCTGAATTCCACAGACAGAATCTGTGATGCAAAACACGCACACATACACAAGAACAATGATGTGTAACTGTACAACAACAGCCTCATTCAGCAGGGGGTCTCTTTGTCAGGGTATGTGTAAGAGAGAGAGAGAAAGATAGAGAAACAAAAGACGCACAGGGGCAAAATGATGAGTGAGAGTGGAAAGTGGGGGATAAATGGGACACGTTGGTTTAGCTTATATCCCAGACCTGCAGAAACACCAGTCACCCCGGACAGGCCTCCCAGCAGAGGGTCACGTGACCAATCCGAGCTCACTCAAAGGAATTCCCAAGCCCTTACAGGCGACAATGCCTGTTCTGTGGCCCAAGACAGACAGTCAGAGAGTTAATGAGGTGCAGCTAAAGCTAGATTAATTCCCTTCACCACTACAGTACTGTATATAATTAATATCCAGGAACCCACACATATAATAACAGAGCATATGTATATTAGTCTGTATAATTCAATACTAATAATATAAAATAAGTAATATTACTCAAATATTTACACTGTGAAATGCTTACAGTTTTCTAGCTTCAGGTCTGGGTCCCAATCGCCCTTTTTTATAGGTTTTATATTTTCAAATATGATACAGAGAGAACACACTATCTCAACTGTCACTTTTCCTTTTATGAAATCAGAATCAACTGAGAAAACACACACACACACACACACACACAACTCACAGCTCATATTTATCGGGTGAACTGCTTTAAACATTGATAATAAGAAATGAGCACCAAATCAGCATTTCTGAAAGATCATGTGACACTGAAGACTTGAGTAGCATAATGTTTGCTAAAAAAATCAGCTTATTTAAATATATATATATATATATATATCAGAATATTTAAAACATGCCCAACAAATAAATAAAAAATATATATTTATATATTATATTTATAATATTACAATATTGTGAAATATTTTTTTATATTTCACAATATTAATGTTTGTACTGTACTTTGGTCAAGTAAATTAAGCCTTGGTGAGGGTTAGAGACTTATTTAAAAAGACAATACATTTTGTAAGAAAAAGGCAACTTTTTTTAAAGGCCACTGTGAGAAAAATGGCACTCAAGAAAACAGTTCTTAAATCAAGGACTGCAAACATCTGAGGCCAGGGGTGGGACAATTCCTTTAACACAAGAAGTTAGTGAAGTTCGTCTCAACATAAACGGAGTGTCTAGACTGAAGCAAAACAAAACTAGATGCTTATTATAATCAACCAAGCTGTCCAATTTGGATGGGTCCGATGTGGCGCATGCAATTACTTTCCTGTTTTTTTAGAAAAAAAAAACAATTTATTTAGAATTACATATATTATATTTTGTATACTATTGTTATTATTTATTTATGGATATCGCATGTGAATAGAATTCTACAAATGTTAAATATCCTGAGCTGTAGCCTTAATATGCTAAAATATTAATTTCCAATTTAAAATATGCCTTCAAAACCTGAAGCAAGGTCCTAGACAAGTAGCCTAGATTTTATTTCTAGCAGGTTCTGTTAGTAACCTGATCATTAAACTCTCAAATCAATGAAATGTAGGTTTGTTCAGTAGAGCTTTACCAGCTTTCAGTGTTTGAAACGAGCAGAAAATAAAGTTGTAGAACTTAAGGTTCAAGCTAAAATCTATGAACTTATGCTGAAATACACAAGACCCTCTTACAACACAAATCTAAAATAGTGAGAAAGCTTTAGTCAAAACAACTCAAGAGAAGTCGAAAGCCTAAGAGCTCTAGAACTGCTGCTTAAAGACACAATATGTAAGTTTTCGCCACTAGGGGTGGCATTTTCAAAACAAAAACAGAGGCGAAGTTCGATGACACAAAGACAGAGCGTTGAACCCTGGGAGATGTCGTTTCACAAATCATGTTCACGGATGAAAGACTAATTTATATCCGTTTAATCACCTAACCACCTGTACATGACTATTACTTGCACAATGAATAATATACATTTGCTTACCCGTCTATTAAAACACGCCAGAATGAAGTTCCTGGCCAGTCCGAGGTTTTCGCAAAGCTCCCATTTCTGAACCGCCAAGCGGATATTTGTTCTTGTTTATTTCTTCCAATATCTTCTTGCCTCAATTTGTATAAATCTACGTTTGTTGGGGATTGTGGAGAGTGTAATCATGATCCATGCACAGTAAATACCTACCACTTTCCCATTTGTCATTTTCTCATCTATGAGGCGCCAAACTCTGCTAGCATCAGTCCGCGAGAGTTTTTTTGTTTTTTTTAATAATAAAATGTCTCCGCGTCGCGCAACACAATGAATCGATAATGAAATTCATAGCCAACTCTTTTAGTAATCGATTTAATTGATTCGTTGTTGCAGCCCTAGATGGTTCATTATTTAAATCTGGAATTTTTATTTTAATTTACAAATCCTACAGAACGTTTGAGATAACCTAAGTACACAACTGCTTGAAATATATAAAACTGTGCAAGTGGTTTCTTGGATATTTTATAACAAATGGATATTTTCTAGCTCATGGGGAGCAGCAACAGTAAGGAAACTGCTCAAGCGTTATCTTCAAAACAGCCTTCTAGAGTTTCCCAGCCTCATGAACACAGAGTAAATCTCAGCTAACCTGCTTTCTGCAGTGGGCACAGCACAGCTGAGGTCAGTGGACCTGGGTCTGAGAAAACAGGCCTAATGGAAACTTGGACCAACAACAGACACCAAGAAGCCAAGAGAGGTCGCCCGCTAAAAACACAAACCGACTTTATAAGTGAGTTTTTTCCAAGATAACGTGGGTTTTCATGTAGCAGTGAGCTTGTCAGCTTTAGTATCTTCACAAAAGAGTGATCGCTCTTTTTCAGAGCACTGCACTCACATAAACGCCACAAAATCACTAATCCACGAGTCACACACACAAACCAAACCTCCAAACGAAGACTGTCATTATCCCAACACTCTCACACACTCCATCTCCACAAACACACCAAATCTAGCAGCGATCACTATCATTATGTGCACACAATACAATAATAACAGACAATTATCAAATAAATATAGCCATCGCAGTCTCACAGAGGTAAATAAACACTGTGAGGTCTGTAATCTCTTCAAACTCAGTCTGCATTTAGTCATCGCTTAAACAACAATTATACAGGGGGCAATACCATTGAAAACTTATGAATGTGACTAACTCCACAGATCTGCTCAGAATATATAGGCATCACCTGTTTGAAATATTCAGTAAGTTCAAGCTGAGGTAACATGAAGGAATTTGGCATGCTGAGTGTGCGTCTGGGTCACTGTAGCCCACAAGCTCCTGTAGGGCTCTGTATTATCATGGTTGAGAGAAGAAGGCTCACGAAAACTCGACATGTGATTCAGATTAAAGATGATTTTTTTTTCTGTATGTGCCCCATTCTCTCAGACAGATTGGTGTTTATCAAGGAGCAATGCTAGATGTGATGGAAAATCGTAAAGTCAAAGGGATCAAATTATGAGAAATTCAGTTTTACTTAGTGATAAAATAGTTTGACTTAGTATAAAAAAAAACTCCAATCAATCTCCCCAGTAAGATTTGTTCCGTACATGCACAACTCCAGATACACCAGACAGATGAAGATGTTAACAAATGATGGACAACATTTACACCAAAACAAATGATATGGTGTTTATAAATGTTTCATAGAGAAAATAGATACTATTACTCCAGCAGCAGAAACATGGGACCGTCTACTAAACCTTTCTGACTCCATGTAGCACCTAGAGCACTGCAAATCTGATTGATGGATTAAAATGTTAAAAAAGGAGCAGTGAAAGTTAATTTTCAAAAATGAAAAAGTTTTAAAAGTTCAACTAATATACACAGTACTATGCAAATGTCATAGGCCACTAGGGTGGGGTCGATAGACGATACCATCGTCCATCGCCAATGGCCGATAGATATCAGATACTTAGCCGGCATCGCAATCCTCCACCTCGCCGAAGCAGCAGCACCAAGCTCGCGAAAAATACACTTAATCTATGGCGGCAAATCTATGCCATTAATAAGCGAGCGCACCACTGATGCTGGCGAGCGCGGTAAATCATTTCCTGGACAGGAAAACATATGTACATGCGAAGAAACGGGTCATTTCAAACCCTCGCACGCACTCGATATGTCATCCGTGCGCAATTCAAGCACTCGCACGCAACTAAACACCCCCCCCAACCGCCACCTACAACGACGATATCATCGTCCATCGCGATGTTTCACATTAGACATCGTATGATGCCAAATTGGTCAACATCACCCAACCCTATAGGCCACTAGTATTTTCACCAACAAAAAATTGTTTTAAGTGGGTTATTTCTATCCTTTGCGGTAGCGTGTCAGTTGGAAATATCAGTTTACATTTCCAAGCACTATTTTTGTCATTAATTGTAATAATGCATCATTAAAGTCCAGCCCAATTGTTGATAACATTGAAAATGGAAAACAGTTATGAAAAAAATGTGACATGACCACCTTTAAGGTCTATTTTATGAAAGAAAAACACCTTTTCTAAATATCTATATATTTACATATAATTGTTATGCCATTTTTACAAACGAGGATATCCCCAAAAGGAGGTTTTGTCAGATTTTGTACACTTCTGGTTACAAATTTGTAATCAAAATATGTAAAAAGAAAACAGAACAGATGTAAAAAGAACTTTTGATAAACTTTTACTGCTCCTTTTTTACATTTGAATCAATAAAACTTTTTTTTAGAGCTGTATGTGCTGCATCGAGTGAGAAAGGTTTGGTAGACCATCTCATATATTATTGTTTATTTTTGTGGTGATGGAGTAAACCTTTCCTATATCACACCAACATGTGTTTAAAAAAAATCTTAAGTTCAAATGAAGCTGATTGGGTTGTCTAAAATTAGCATGTCCTGTTACAGCTGCCCCGCTGAGTACTGGACTCCTCTTAATATTCTACAAACTTTCTGCTGTATAGATGACACATGAAGAGGATCACACATACACTTATGCTTTCTCCTGTCACATGCGGTGAAGATCTAAGTTTTGTACAGGCTGCCTCAGACAGTTCCAGAACACTGAAAGCCCAGTGGGGAGGACTGAGGGGGGTGGGCTAACAGTGGGTGACAGTACACTACATCCTAATTAAGTCCTCATTAGCTGAGCATTAAACTAAGCAGAAATGTGAAAATGACAAAGGCAAGTGGGCCATTGCCTGCATATATATACTTATACACACAGATCCGTCACTCTCATAAATCATCTGTCATAGCTGGTGACAAAAAGCATAAGAGAGCTGAGGAAGTAATACCGAGCAATATAGGCCCTGTGGTGGAGCTGCACCAGGAGCCCAGTGCTATTGCTCACCATGGGAACGGCTCAAGCTTTCCAACAACACAGGCACACTTGAGTCTGATTGGCTCGGAGCGGTTCACAGGACTCAGTAAACAGTAGATTACACTGCCAGATTTTGACATTTAGAGTTTTTATCTTTATTTTTGCAGGAGGCCAAAACAGATATAGACAATGAAACAAGCATTCCCTCTCAAGCAAAGGAAGTTGAAATTGCATGCCTTCTTTTTTTTTTGTAATATGTCTGGTACAGCAGTGAAGTGGAGATATGTTTGTCCTCTGATGATTAAAAAACCTATTCTGCAAGCTCTCAAAGAGGGCCAGAGGCTCCAGCAGTAATTAACATAACCTCTCCAGAACAGACACATAGGACAAGCGCTTTCTCTCTCACTCCTTCTGCTTTGACTATGAATACAAGCTCGAGGGGCATATTTATAGTAATAATACAAAAAATTCTCTCTTGTATTTTGTGCATGGGACAGATAATCAGGCAGACAGACAGGTGATCAAGGCTTTAAGTACCCATCCATATTAAACACCTTTATTTTTTATTCAAATAGGACATTAGACTAGTTCCCTCTAGATTGAATTCATATTTCCCTCTAGTACAGACTGTTTATTTACTCGAAGGGAAAGAATACGGCATGGTGTCAATCCAGAAAGTCAGATACTACAGAGAAGTTTTCTACTTAAGAATAAACAGACGTAATCAGCACCAAATGGTGACTTGATCCCACAACTGTACCAGCTCGATGAATCCAAGGATTTTGAATTCTGCTTTGTTAAAGCTTTATAATAGTATGACTTCATTATATTTTATTAAGAAATATACTGTTTCTCAATAAAAAAAAATCTTCCACGACTTCCGTATCAAAGTCCTAAACGAGCCCTTAAGAGCAACTTGGTGAGTGGTAGCCATGCATGTGGTGTCATTGATGATACATAAAGGACTTTTGTCTCTATAAGCTGTCTTAAGGTTCGAGCCACTCATTGTAGTATCTGGTCTGTTCTGGAACTATTCAGTGATTTTTAAATAACAAACAGTCCCAAACTGAGCAAAGCCCTTTCTCCCTTCTCCAAAAGACCTGAAGAAAAAGTAATCTTCCATATTAAGCCTAGGAGACAAAACAAAATACAGCAGATACTGCAAAGACAGGACAATGTCTCACAGAAAAACCAAGGACACCGGTGGGAGACCGAGCATAACTTCAGGACACACCTTAAACAGACATGATAAAACATTTCCACATGGAAAAATAAAGTCACGTCTTCTCATGCATATCTTCTGTTGTTGTATTATTTTGGGACACACAGTAATAATAACTACATTATCTGATTATAAAAAAATTGCAACTATTAAAACACAGGACTTTTTACCTAAAGTTAATTCTATTCTAGTACTATATTACAGTAACTTAAATATATTAAATACATTTTACAGATTTATAAGCTTAGGTCAGTTCGATCTTAAAAATGTATGATTTATTGTATTATATGATAGATAGATAGATAGATAGATAGATA
>JAUMHR010000052.1:10258982-10276433 GCA_032361145.1 Enteromius fasciolatus | reverse complement strand
CATCCTCTCATATCTCTCAGTGCGCATCCCAACCCGATCTCTTCCTCAGCCACAGTAGGATGTTCTAAATTATTGATCCGTGTTCTTTTGTCCCACATAATTTAGAAGCTATTTTACATTTAAAGGCAGATGAAGGAGTCGGCGGTTTGCTCTGAATAATTAATTATGGCCTCTGTTTAACAGTCCAGAGTTCTGGATCTCTCCTCAGAGAGCATTTTTTTATTTCGTGAAAAAGCCGCTGTAATAGAACAAAAACTGGTGTGTAATGATTCCAGACATTTCTTGTTGATGGAAATTTTTGCATATAGCTTCCATCCACTTAAAATTCTGCGGTCAAAACATCCAGCTCCCCCTTGACATGAGGACGGTGATGTGCTGATCCCAACTGGAGGCTGTCTTTGGAAGTGATACATGATTGATGCCACAGTTAGGCTCTGTGAGTCAGCTGAGACAGATACTACTACCCATACATTCAAATATTCCTCTTTTGCTTTTATATTCGTTCTCCTTACACACGCAGTCCATTTCTTTCCCACACACATCAACTGTCTTACTACAGCTTCTCACATTTTTTTCATCTTCTTCAATTCTCTGATGACCATTTGTAGTTTTATTACCTTTACACATCACTGTCAAATTAGCTTGGCACACACATCTCTAGTCCCACAAAAGGGAATTTCCCTCTTTTCCATTAAGCTCAGGCTAAAAGCCAAGATTCCCCACACTTCTAACACAAAAGTGATTTGCTTTCTAGTTAGAAATACTCTATTTGTCTTGAGGGAATACTACAAAGTAAACCATCAGGGGTGGATAAAGCAGAATAGGAAGAGATTTGGCCATCAACAGAAGCTAATCAGCTGTTCCCAAATGAACCTGCGAGGATCTGCCAATATAAATTGAATTACAACACTGATCAAAAGTTTGGGGTCTCCAGTGTTACATAATCCAGTAGAAACCATTCAAAAATAGTGTTTTTGCTATAAATGTTACTATAAATATTGAAAACTGTTATGCTGCTTAATATTTTGTACATTTAGTCATTTTAGCAGATGCTTTTATTCAAAGCAACTGACAAATACACAAGATGCATGATACCTTGTTTCTGTTGGTGTCTTCTGACATTTTAGAGAGTATCACTACGTACTGTATGTGTACGCTTTCCCCTAGGTGTAAACAACCGCAGATTGCGTGCATGCATGCGTTTTCCCCCGGATATACACAAGGCTGATTACGTCAAATGCGTTAAAGCTTGCATATGATTTGAGATACTCTCAAAAATGGCGGAAGATGTAAGTTAGGGCAGAAGAAAGGTATCCTGCTGATATGCTATTTTTGTTTTCTTTCTGCAAAAAAAGTATTCTTGTAGCGTCACAAACCTAAAGTTGATTCACTGATGTCACATGGACTGTTTACCTATGTTTTTACTATGATTCTGGATCTGGGATCATTTCAGTTGTATTGCTGTCAATGGAGGGACAGATGGCTCTCTTATTTCATCACAAATATCTTAATTTGTGTTCTGAAGATGAATGAAGGTCATCTGGGTTTGGAACGACATGAGGGTGAGGAATTAATGACAGAATTGTCATTTTTGGGTGAACTAACCCTTTAATGCAGTACACATAGCAAGGCTCTTTTTAATGATATAATAAATAAAAAAACTGACAGAATATAAAAAGAACAGGGCAAGCTTGAGCTAGATGTCTTTTTAACCTTAATTGTATATAAAAAAAAAAGAAATAGCTAGAACTCAAAAAGAACAGAGAAGCTAGTGCAGTTTTCAGTCGTCTTTATTCATCAGAAAGTTTAAAAAGAATTTGACTTGCTGAATAAAAAACTGACACCAAACTTTTGAATGGTAACGCACAAAAGATAAATGACTTGTGAAGCAATTTGTGCTAATGGTGTGAGAAACAAAAAGCGGCTGCATAAGCCATTTAATTGATTTGTATTCACGTCTGGAAAATAAAAATCCTGTTTTGTCAGAAACTCTATTTCCACACTCAGTCATTCTCAGCCTTCGTACCATATGCTGCATAATGTATAAGATGATTCAGGGATGTTATGATCATAATAACACAGCTTCCTCTTTCAGTGATTGATCTTTATCAACCAAATAAATACTCCCAGCTAGGCACGTGTGACATATTCCCCATTCCATCATTAGCGTTATGATCGGTCATCTGTAGCTTGAGCAGACCTGGATTAGATGCCAGACGGGCTCTAAACTTCCCTGGCCATCAGCCCCATCTACATCCTTCACATCAATAATGAATTAACTTATGTGAACTGCAGTGAGACCATTTCTAAATTTAGCTACTATACAGTCTCCTCACGTACGAGCCACCATCAGGCTGTCACTGTAGGGTTGCCCCTCTATCAAAATACTCATACACCTGTACAAATACACACACAGCTACATACGGACACACTCTCTCTTGGTCGATGTTGCAATTACATGTCAACAGGGAAAAAATTGCTCCAACAAAGGCAGCGGCAGTTGCCAAAGCTTAGGGGAGGAGAGGTTAATTACTCCACAAATGGCTACAGCAAATGACTAAAGACTACATCAAGCACCTAGGCAACCCTAAGAGAATAGAAAGACTGGCCATCTGTATGAAAGCAATCATACGTACAGGTGTTGGTACACCCTATTCAGAGGGCTGCAGGCACTCGTCTTTAATCCTAGACCCTAAAGAATCTGCGGTTTGTGTGGTCTCTTTTCATGTGTACTAAAAGCGGCCATCTGAGGTCAATTCACTCTGAATCCTCTCTTTATCAGTCATAAAAAGTTCATTATAAGTATTATCTTCAGGCCACACACAGCATTTGATAATTCTGACTTTTTATCTCACAGTTCTGACTTTTCTTGCAAGTCAGTTTATCTTTCACAATTCTGACTCTCATTATTCTGAGAAATAAACTGAATCCAGTTCTGAGAATTGTTAGAAAAGGCAAATGTGTGATATTCTGATCTATTCTGTACTGTTCTGTTCTATTTTATTCCATGGTGCAAATAAGCCTGATACAATTCTCTCAGTTTTTCTTGCATGTGAGATTTATATAACACAAGTCCAAGTTTATATCTCATAAATCTATCTATCTAGACATTTGTGTTTTTGATTTTCAAGGCTTTTGCAGGCCAACATTTCAAGTTTCTCCTAAACATTTCTGCTTAAGAATTACATCCATATACATTTTTAATTGTACGTCCTTACATTTAAATTTAAACTGCAAATCTGCATTCAAAATCAGAAACTGAACAGAAAAAAAAAATCGTGCCTGAGCTGGGGTGTGAATGTCTACTGTATATCTCTGTTGTAAGGTAAAAAGTCATTTTGAGTCATAAATGTAATTTAAAACTAATGTCTGTGTCACAGCTCTATAAAACACGATATTACAGTGCATTAGTGACACATTAGCGTGACGCTGGATTTCCGAAAGCGGCGGTATTGCTGCCAGAGAGACCTCCCCTTCCCCCACACGGCTCTCTTTTGTGAGTGCACATGAGATGACCAGGGCCAGGCAAGCAGCTTTCAGCTCACCGCAGATTCACAGGGATATCATGGTTTTTAGGGCTTGAATCAAGCGGCTTACCCGTTTAATTTGTGAGATTACTCCTCTAATTTCTCACTAAAATAAACCACTCAGCTCCGACATATGGAATGTTTGAAAGTTTTCTCCATGCGAAACCTCACTCGGATCGCATTAAACCATTGTCTTATGCTCTGGGTCACATGTATGACACTTTTACTGGCAGCTCATCTGTTAACGTCGTAGGATCTCGCACATCCACACGCACATGTAAATACAGAATGTTCACTAACACATACACGCTGGCATATGCCTCTAGTGCTTAATAGCACCACTCCTCCACATCTCTGACGTCAGCTAGTTTTGCACATGCTCACGTGACTCACACTTTTGCTTTGCACATCACATGATCAAAGAGGTAATCTGATATCATCTGGCAGTGGGGAATATGAATGGGGACATGCCACCTACTGCGATGCTGTCTGTCAGCCTGCGCTTCGGGGCTCAAGCATGTAAAAGAAAATCTGTCCAATGCATTTTTCTCTGCTGCCTAATGAAATTTAAACAGCCTAATGTGACGCTCTGGGTCCTCGGGACTGTTATTCTTGATTTCTGTAAACCCCACAGAATCATGATAATGTCTCTTCTAGTAAAGGAAGATAAAGACGGCAGCGAATGCACACAAATCGGCACCGAAATACATTTGACGTTATTTAGTACTACAATGCAGGGTTACAAATGAACTCTACTTCGCTGAAGTGTTTATTGTTGTCTTGGATCAATAAGAAGGTCTTAAGGTAAACAGACTAATCGTTACTGTTTGCTGATGCTAATGCTGAATAAAAACGGTTAACTATTCATGGGTTTTGATAAAACACAGACCTGATGGACTAGCGTGAGATAGAGTCAGTGAGCTGTGGCCCGTTAATACTAGCGAGGTCAGTACGTTTATGTCCAGGAGCCATTTTCCCCACTGCTCCATTTAATTTGGACATGTAGCCGTAAATTATAGAACGATGCGGTGCTATGTTATGCTTCCAGTAAAAAATAGCTTGTTTTGATAAAAGTGAACATCTCAAAATAAATAAAAAATTAGACTGTGTTAAGTAAATCTCTGGAGGGAAGAAGAAGAAAGAATTTCCATCTGCATCTATATTTAACAGCACCTTGGGACACGGAAACAGAGTACTGACAATGCAATCATAATCAAACTGTTATTTTCAGGTTAAGTTGGATTATTTTAAGATTACTTTCAAGTAACAGCTCACCCAAAAATAAACGTTCTGTCATTATTTACTCACCCCAGTGTTGTTCCAAATCAAATGACTTTCTATTTTCCGCACACAAAAGGAGAAAGAAATATAAAAATGCCACTGAACTTAGGCACTACAGTACATTTAAAGTTTTCTGTCCAAGTCACGTGACAGCTTTGTGTGAGGAACATAATTCACTGAATTCTAAACTGAAATTAATTTCTTTCTTTAGAAATTTGTTTTGAATCAACTTATATAATGAATCAATTATTCGTTCGCTTTTAAATTCTATTTAATGATCCGTTCACAGCCCACAGCAACTTAAATTTCAGTCTGTTCTGTATATCACCTAAAGTTTATGAATGACTTTAAAACATACTACACCTAATCAACCACTTATTTAATACTCTTATGATACATTTGCATACCTCAAAGGGGACATTGGATGAAAAATTGCCTATGCATATAAATGTGCCACCTTACAATGATAAAAATCCATTCACTGCATTTTTAAAAAATAACACAAAAACTCGGTCTCAATTATAGAGCGTTTTGATTTTCTGATCACTGATGGACTGTCCTCTATTAACAAATTTCCACTCTTCAAATGCGCTGTCTGCCATTTTCTCCACACTCATTCAAACAGCCGTAATATCCCATAATATCTCATAAACAAGGCAGCTGTTTTGTAGCTTGATGTAAAAGTAAACATAAGAGTAAACATTAGAGCAACTGAGGACGCAGTGGATTACAACACAACACAAAAAAACAGAAGAGAGGGGTGGGGTGAGGACTAGCTTATTAGCATTTAAAGAGACATGCACTGAAACGGTAAAATGTGTTGCTTTATATGACCACTGATGAATTTTAACCAAAGTATGTTACAGACATTTCATGAAGAATTATAACAACTTGTGCAAAATAAACATCCAATGTCCCCTTTAAGTTTAAAACTCATTAAAACTAATTTCTTCCCAATACAGTCAAGCTAAGCTGATGACTCTCTCAGCACATGCTCAAGAGGTGCCTGTGAAAAACAAGTGACTGAATGACATCATTTCTGCATGCACTGTATCGACTCACATTGCAGTCCAGTAGATCTATACTGTCCAGGCTCTTGCTTCTGTGGATGCGACCCTTGATCCTACGCAGGGATGGTTTACCCTGACTCGCAGCTGCAGCAGGTGGCGTCGCAGCAGAGGCAGCAGAGGCTGCGGGGGCTTCTGAATCAGGTGGCACCCTGCAGTGGAGAGACATTAGCACATAATCATACGGCATGCTGGGATCCTAGATGTCCAGTCAGACCAGATGCTACCTACATTTACACACTTTTGTCCAAAGCACCTTCGATTCAAGGTACTGTTCAAAAGTTTGTGGTATGTTGTTTTTAAAGATTTTTTTAAATCAGTAAGGATACATTCAGTTGATCAAAACTGACATAATAGAAATCTAATAATTCTCCAAAAGATTTCTTTTCATATCCATTCTGTGCTTTTAAACTTTGAAATTCTTTAAAAAATCCTGCCAAAATATACCACAATTTTAACCAACACTCTTGAACAGCAGCACAATGTTTTTTAACATTTCATCCATTTCTTTAAATCCGCATATTATAATGATTTATGAATTATCATGTGACACTGAAGAATGGAAGTAATGACTCTTAATGTGCATAAGAGACATAAGATATTAAAACATCCTTTATCATCCAATTTTTTTTTTTTTATCATAAATCCCCATGGAACCTATCCAGGACTCAGTTTTCAGCTAATGTGAGGAACACCTACCTGTATTAATCACAAGTTAAATAGTATAGGTAAGTACTAAGGCAAGCACTATTGTATTCATAAGGGGTCATTCAGGGACATCTGCAATTTACTTGATGGTGCAAGAAATATACACATCAGAGTTTAGGTGTCATCACTCGTCCATGATTACCCTAATCCAACTAAAATCCAAGCTTATCATAAAAGGGTCTTACGTAACTCTACACTCACCACTAGGACAGTCTGACAGTTTTTTTGTTAAGATTAGACTTTGTATAATGTGCCTGCATCAAAGATTCCAGAAACGTTTCTCTCACTAACACCCATATGGATCTCTCTTCTCTCACAGGAGGTGTCTGCTAGCGTGAATTAGTGCAGAGAGCAATTAAACCCTCGGGATATATTGGCCATGATAGCTTTAATGCTCTCATAAAAACGCTGTCTCCATAATTAGAGGTGCTTTCTAAGGCAAGCATCACTGTTATCATTGCTCACATTTACGGTAAGGGATTTAAACAACCCGTCACCTTAAGTTATTCATTTTAGTGTGTGAAAGCATTCAGCATTGTTTGTACTCAGGAGATGAATGATACCCCAATCAAGCATAGGAGGAGTGTGCCATTACTTTTCAGAGACCTAAAAAAGAAAATCTGTATCTAGAAACCAAATATCACTGAGAGTACTAATTCTCTATCCCACTTTTTCTCAGTTTGGTCAAAATCCATAAAGCTACTGTAAGCAGGTGATCCCTAGAGAAAAGCCAGAGGGGGATTTGTTTGAGTTCTGTCACTGGGTGATTTATGTAACCTCAGTGGCCTTTAGGAATGAGTATCACCTTCCAATTTGATTTTCCTGCTGCTGTCTCCTGTCAAACTGAAGAGACAAGAGAGTCCGAAGTGCACACCCACACAGTGAGAACAGCAGAATCCCATTATACAATCCTTAAAACAGAATGAGCTCAGGGTAAGGCACTGAAGAAGATCTACAGAAGCATACAGGTGCCTTTACATAAAATAAAAACCTTTTTCTTTACAGAAAATATATATATTTTTTGCCTTAAGCAATATAATTGACTGAAATTATAACCAAGATTTAAATAATTAAACAAATAAAATGTACATAACATCAGTTTTTCATAAAGTAGACTGACCGGCTTTCCACTATACAGTAAAATAAAATAAAATCATTCAGATTTATGAGCATCTGTTTGGCTGGCTTTCCACTATTTAATGACACAGCAAATTTTACATTTTAAAAGATGTTAAACATGAATAAATAAATAAATTAAATAAAAATCGGATTAATGAGCATTTGATCGACTTGCTTCAGATGATACAGAATAATAAATAAATAAATAAATAAATAAAACCTTACAGAAACTTTTAACACACACAACACATCACAGCAGTACAATATTATATATATATATATATATATATAGCATATTTTTGTTTACTTGTTTACATAGACAGCTCCAACATTATTTACATTTTTTAAAAATCACCTCCCCCTAAACAGCATATAAAAATAATATCAAATGCATTCAGTGACTGAACATGTGGGTCAGAACTTCTATTCCCGTTTAAGAGGGCATTTTTCTCTAACGCAAAAAAAACTAAACCCAAGCCTAAACCTGACCAAATAGGCCACTCCAATTGTGAATTTTCAGGATCCATCTTTTCCATAGCCAGTTTTGGTTCCCAAAGGGCAGACTGGCTGAGTGACCGTGGCCCTTCTGTCCACTTCCTCCAATTTTTACATGGTGGTCAGGCTGATACACGTGCTCTTTCGCTCCCTGGCAGAACACACTCAACAATTCATTCCCCAAACCGGAGAGCAGTCTGGCCAAAGTGAGAGCCTTGGATCCCATTTGCTGCTTTGAATCCCTCTGATTGGCAGGCAGAGCACCAGAGCTGGGCTTCTCTCCTGTGACCTCCGCACTGCCCACGATCCCTAGAGGATTTGCACTAAACCCAAGAGCACCGCATTCAATCTGGACCGGCTTCTGTTGCCACCAAGCTCCCTCTCTCCCTTTTCTCATCCCTCTCTCTCTCACACTGTCTGTTATTCTGGGGACTCATTCACACACTGTACTAAGCAGAAGCTTAAACCCTCGGCAGTACAAGACTGGAAGAATTTAACTACAACTTATAATGGATTCACATAACACAATCTAACAATTACATATTTCTCTATTATTTTAACATATAAATGTTAAATCATTTATTTTAGACATGTAAAAGCTAATTATTCAATGTTTATGTTGTCTAAATGTGCTTACAATTTTCCACATAATATAAATGGATCTGCAAGGGGGCTTCTTAATACTTTGGGGTCCCTGGAATAAAAAAAAAAGTTTGAAATGCCCTGGCTTTCTAAAGCTCTAAAAGAATAACATGGAAAATAAACCTTTTATCGCTTGTTGCTTTATCATGTCTGGTTAAGGCAAGGTGTAAAGTAAAACAAGGTCCCTCAACAAGACTAGAGATGGGCACGGTAAGAAAAACGCACAGTAAAATGCTGATCATTTATCACACTCTAGACTCTAGGATTATTGTGCAAAGTAAAAAATGACTAAGCTGCTGCTAATTTTAGACCAGGAAAATATTAAATGTTGAAGTGTCCTTTCCTTGGCCCTTAAGAGTAATGCACTAAAATATTAAGCAGTCTGCCCTGTTTATCCACCCCTCTCAACTTCACAACAAACAAGAGCATTTCCTTCAAAAGAAAAAAACACTCCTCATTACTCCTCTAAGAGGTGAGCTTCATGAATGTTACATGAAGTCTTGCCTAGAAATAGAAATTCTTCCAGCTCAGTGTGAGTGTTTTAAGAGGTCACTGGCACTGGGAGATCCTGCAAGCACTGATTACTGTAACGCACACACATTACACATTTAACAAATCATTACTTGGCAGTCAATGGGACAGTCACAAGCTTCTCTGTTTTCAACTAAAATATCTTAAATTGTGTTCTGAAGACAAACAAAGCTTTAAAGGGGTTTGGAACTACATTGGGGTAAGTGATTCACGACAAAAAATATACAGTATATTTTGAGGTGGAGTAACCCTTTAAAACCATTTCATAGCATAATTAATGTAATTCTATATCAATATATCAGTCAGTGTAACTACCCCCCAAAATTCTCTATTTTCTGCTCTCTATTCTGTTTTTTTGTCATGTTTATTCAGTTTTTTTCCCTTTTAACACAATAATTACTTTAAGTTATCTTTAACTATTATATTTAAGTAATTTTTTAACTAATTAGCACATCATGAAATGGACTAGATTACAATTTGTAATCTCTTGACAACCCTAATACAAATACATATGATTAGATAGATTAATAAATTTTTTAATGAAATAACATTTAAATAAAAGGAAGTAACAAACATATATCAATTCAGTCTTTTTCTGCCAAAAGATGCTTGTATGATGAAGTGAACTAAACCTGACTGCCTCATCATTAATAGCAATATACTGATACAGAATCACATTTATTGTGTATGTTAAAATAGTCCACTGCTGTCAGCATCTATGGTTCAGTGAGCAGTGTGTCTTTAGGTGTCCCAAGTACGAGTCCCGGTTCGCAAACCCCATCGTATTTCCATTTCTTTCTCTCCCAATTCACTTCCTGTCCACCCTTTTGTCCTACCTAAATAAAGGCATGAAACGGCAAAAATAAATCTTAAAATAGCAAAACAACAAAGGATGTGTGATCACTCACGCTATGCTCGGCATGCTCTAACAGAGGTGATGTGCTCGTGTGAGGGTTCAGCGTAAACAGATAGCCCAGCAAGGCCATGCCGTATGACATTGCATGGTCGGAGGAGCAGAGACCTTGCGTCGATGTAGATCCATTACTCAGTTCAGTGATTGTGACACTACCTTGTTATGACACTTTCATTCAATAGGATGCCAAGGTGAGGGCAAGGAGCTTTGATGTATTCATATCAGTGATGTACACAGCACCTGATATGAGTGAATATAAGACAGCGCTCGGGTGTGCTGATTGCAAGCTGGGATAGTTTAAGGCTAAACTGCATGACTAAGAGAGAGGAAAGTGTCCTGAGGATACTACCAGTCATCAAATCTTTCTCAGATGAAAGCGGACAAGTGACACTCACTCCAAGGGATGCGCTTTGACCAAGACCAGTTTCAGGTCCAAACTGCATTATGTTCAAACTAGAGCAATGTTTCTCTACAAATCCATACGCAAATTATGATTAAATTACAAACCCCTGTTACTTTTTAAGTCTACATGGGGGTGTGGTTTAAAGACCCATGTTACTGGCTAGTTTTTTACACAATGACCCTGCATTTAAGCTCAGTAAGAAGGTGTTGCCAAACAGTCTCATGTGACTTTATGCTCTATAGCCATTCCTGGCACGGCGAGCTGGAAGCTTTCTGCCGAGCAATCAAGTGCAACTTACCAAAGACATCAAGGGTCAAACTAAATTTGCAAATGCATCCAAATTCTTAAAACTCGACATCTCAGTCTTTAGTGAATTGAGTTGCTTCTCCTGAAGTTTACCAACTTTAGGAGAAGCAACTCAAGTGGAGGAATCATCTGGGAACTTATGTACGGAGTTCATGACGTAAAGCTGAGATGCAGACGCAACACACAGCTTTAGTCTAAGTAGCCCTTCTGTAATGATTCCCCCTCTTCACCTGTCGTTCAGAAGTTAATCTGCAACACTGATCCCTGAATACCATTAACACTGGACAGGACATTAAATGTCTTTGACCCTTCTTTGTCTTTCCCTCTGCTTTCCTAAGATGACTCTGTAATCATGAAAACTAGATTAATACCACTAAAGAGTTTAGAAAGTCACTACAAAGCAAGGAATACTACAGCAAGTATAAAACTTTAAGCATGTGAAAATCTGTGTTTGTGATGGTGGTCACATTGATGGGATAACTGTAAATAATCTTAGCAGTGGACCTTTGACATGAGATGACCAGGAGCAGAACAGGAAGCGACATGCTGATTAGGTGGGCCAGACAGCTTCGACAGATGGAGAGGGAGATTAGGGATATAGACGTGTATCAAACATGACAGTACAACGGTCACAGGCCCATGCTTAGTGTCTCCCACTGTCTACCCGTCCTGACTGCAAGAGCAGTACATAAACATGACCTGGCATCCGCACCTAGAGCAAAACACAGGTCTAGCTACAAATTCTTATTTAAAAAAAAGGCAAAATCCTAAAAAAAACACCTCTGATATTGAGAAAAAGTGTTGCCAGATTTAAACTTCAACAGATTTTAAAAAGATCATTTTATTTAAAAGTAACTTATAGCATGTAAAGGGTATATTTTTTGTCTCTGGGGATAATAGAAAATTTAAAGGTTTCGATATTACGGGTCACCCCTGTTTCAAAAGTTTTTTTGTGTTACGATCACCAGCCAGAGTGCTCTTGAGCTCCACCAGAGGGCACTCCACCACGGATTGTTATGTGTGTTACTATTGTCTGTGTTTCTGCGCTGTACTCTAAAGACTCTTATTATGAAATGTGTTCCTCACTGTTTCAGTGTTCCCCTGTTCAGTCTCTGTCCCCTTGTTGGTTCCCATGACAATTGATCAGCTCCGCCCCCTCGTTAACCCTCTTGTCTCTACTTTAAAAGCAGTTTGTGTGCATTAGCCTAAGTATTGTGTGTTTATCTCCTACAAAGCTTTTACCCAAATTCTTGTTTGGTCTTGTTTATCGTATGGTTTAACGACCTTTGCCTTCTTTTTGAATTAACTGCTCTTGCCCCATTTTGGACTTTGTTCGCTAATTGATCGGCCCCTTGTGCTCTGCCTCTGACATACCTGCTTGCCATGTTTTTTGACCCTGCCTGTTCTGACCACGATTTTGAATAAAGAGCTTACATTTGGATCCGCACGCCCCTGTCTTCATCATTACAGAATACTCAGCCAACCAGTATCCGGATGGCCGCCAAGTCAGAGCAACAGCTGCTGCACAAGATGGTCGCCATGTCAGAGCCACAGTCGCTGTACAAGATGGCCGCCAACCCAGAGTCGCAACACAAGATGGGCATCATAACAAAGCCTCCACGGGAATCAAGCCACAGTCTTCAGGATGTCTCCTTGTCCCCGAGCTTCGTGGATGTTGCAAATGAAGACACCTGGACTACCCAAGGACGTAGGAGGCTGGTGTCCAGTTTGAAGGACCCACTGCTAATGTCGGTGAGTGCAGCGGGTATCTCCAGGGTTACTTCACAGGCCATATCAGAGACTGTCCCTCTATCCTTTGTGTTGTTATCATGGCGGTGGATCTTTTGAGTGTGTGGGCCGCACACTGCGCTCCAGAGCCAGATCCAGTCCAAGAATCCTCAGAGTCCGCTCCAGAGCCTGCTCCAGTCCGGAAACCATCAGAGTCCGCTACAGTCCAAGAATCACTAGAGGTGTCGGCTTGTGCCGTAAATCCCCCGGAGGTTCCACTGGTGGCTGCACTACCTTCCGAGATGTTGGCTTGGATCGCAGATTGCCCGGAGGTTTGCCGGTGGGTGTGCAACCTCCAGAGAGATCGGCTCAGACCGTAGATTCTCCAGAGGTTACACCAGTGGCTGCACAACCCCCAGGGCCATTGGTTTGCCCCACAGACCCCCTGGAAGACCCCAACTTCTTCCATCCCAGTCACAGCTATAGAGGCCACCTCTGAATCCCTATCATGCCTAGTCATGGTCAGAAGGGCCGCCATTGAACTCTTGACCTGCACTGCCATGGATAAAAGGGCCGCCATAGTACCCTTACCTCGCCCTGCTACAGCTAAGAAAGCCACCCGAGTCTTTGTCATGTCTTGTTACGACCACGGAGATCACTGAACCCTCGTCTTGCCCTGCGACGGCCATAAGGGCAACCATGGAACCCTCGTCTAGTCCTCTCATGGTTATGGAAGACGTTTCTGAATGCTCATTCTGCCCTGTCATGGCCATGGGGGCCATTGTACCCTTGTCCTGCCCTGCCACAGCTATGGAAGGGGTCTCTGAGTCCTTGTCAAGCCTAGTCACAGCCACGGAGGCCACTGAACTTCTGTCCTGCCCTGTTTTAGCCATAATGGCCACCATTGACCTCTCGTCCTGCTCTGTCATGACTAAGAAGGCCATGCCTAGTCACAGTCATGGAGGCTGATAACGCCTCCCCCTGCCCAGTTCTGGTCACAGAGGCCACCATCAAACTTATGTCCTGCCCTGTTCTGGCCATGGAGGCCACCTCGCAGCCTGCACTGTCCCGGCCGAAGAGTCTGTCATTAATCTCGCTCTCTGCTCTCTCTTACAGTCACATCTTCTCTGCTGGGCATCTGTCCTGCCTGCTCCACCCAGGAGGGCGTCTATCCTGCCGGCTCCACCCTGGACTATCTTTGCTTCATGGTCCACGCCCACCTTGACTTTATGCTTCAGATCTGGTTCCTCTTCCCTTCTGAACTGTATTTTGAGCGTCTGGAATCCACTTCTTGGGGGGGATTCTATTAAGATCAATGGCCAGAGTGCCCTTGAGCTTCACCAGAGGGCACTCCATCATGGACTGTTATGTGTGTTACCCCTGTCTGTGTCTTTGCATTGTACGCTTATTATGAAGTGTGCTCCCCACTGTTTCAGTGTTCCCCTAACAATTGATTAGCTCCACTCCCTCGTTAACCCTCTTGTCTCCACTTTAAAAGCAGTCTGTGTGCATTAGCCTAACAGGTGAGTATTGTGGGTTTATCTCCTACAAAGCTTTTACCCAAGTTCTTGTTCTGTCTTGTACTGATCTTCGCCTTCTTTTTGAATTTACTTACTTGCCCCATTTTGGACTTTGTTTGCCATTCGATCGACCCTGCTAGCCCACTGGACTTTCCTTGTACTCTGCCACTGACACACCTGTTTGCCATGGTTTTTGACCCTGCTTGTTCTGACCACGATTTTTGAATAATCTGCACGCCCCCCCGTCTCTATCATTACAGTTTTGAAAGAAATTAATATATTTATTTAGCAAGGATGAATTAAATTAATCAAAAGTCACAGGACTTAAATGCTGTTTAAATTTTAAAACTTTATAATTTTTTTAAAAAGTATCATGGTTTCCATAAAAATAGCATTGATTAAAAAAATATTTCTTGAGCACCAAATAAGCATTTCAGAACAATCATATGACACTGAAGACTGGAGTAATGACTGTAAATGCACTTCTTTTCTGTGGAACGTCTTGCATGATATAGTCCTGTAAGAGAGTGTTATAGAAAGAGGACACTTTCTGCTGTTATGACTAAGCATTGTGTCACACCCTCAGGTTGCAGCTTCAGCTTGGTGACCAACTGCATGTTGTTTTTATCCTGCAGGTCAATATGGTGAGTACTATGAGTCAGCCCGGTTGAAAGCAGATCTGACTCAAGGATCAGAGGGGTCATACTTGTCCAGGCCAGCCCACAAGGACCAAAAACTCTGAGGCCTTATGTTATCATCCCTCCCTGTGGCCAGGTTTTGTAAAGGAGTCATGACTAAGATGTTAAGGTAAAGGTTTAAAAGTCATAATGTGGGACACTTTTAGAGGACAGCGTTGTGCTGTAGAGCTTAACAGATTAAAATCCTGGCTATAACCAATTGGCTAATAAAGAGAAAAATTGAGTTGCATAAGTTCACAAATAAATATAGGTTTCAATTTCACACACTATATAAAGGTCCTAGAAACGTTCATCAGTTGAACATTCGGCATACTGTTAAACAACAGTTCAGCAAATTTAATTTTTGGGAAATCTATACTTTTAACAAAATGGTCATAACAAAAGGGCATTTTATGTTTAACTTCATTTAATGTTTTTGTAAACAAACTTTTAATCACTCTCTTTATCCAATTCCCCATCTCCACATTTCCCGCTCTTTTTTCTGCTTTACCCAATATATTAATCCCAAATGTAATTACAGAGACCACTAAACCAATTTACTGCCTACTTTAAGCAGAACCCCCCTACCAACCTTCAAACACACTCTCCTCCTTGTGATATAGAGGAGAGTGTGGGGTGGCAGAGCTGTAAGGCAGGGATGAGGCAGTCATGAGTCAGTAAACCCAGGGTAATCTGTGCCCCACAGTGCCATAAAGCATCTGAAAGGAGATTACAATCTCACGGCACAGTGGAAAACGTGTGGGTCAAAAACAAACAGAGAAAACACAGCTATTTATGGTGGCCGAGAAAGCACAAAGAGATGCAACATAAGAAAACACATGCTAACAGAAAGAAAACGACAACACATTAAGAAAACAGTCAGTTTGACAACACAGGCGCTGCAAATTCTTGCAACGCAACCAAACACAGAAACGCGCTGCAAACACAGAAACGTGCCGCAAACACAGAAACGCACCACAAACACGATTGCAAATAGCACGGACCACAATGGAAATGTTTCAAGGGGAACCTCAAACAATAACGAACCCATCTAGCTAACATAGCATTAAAATAATGTTCCACAGTTAAGTGCATGACTCGTCGGATTAGTCTAATAATATCCAATAGACCAATGAATCGTATGATCAGGTTGTTAAAATAAACAAAGAAAACCTCAACTTTTAGTTCAGCGACAACACATCTGCTCTGACCAAAAACCACTTTTTGAGGTCCCCCTGAAACATTTCCGTTGTGGTCCGTGCTATTTGCAGTGCGTTTCTGTGTTTGGTTGCGTTGCGAGAATTTGCAGCGTCTGTGTTGTCAAACTGATGAAGATCTTAATGTGTTGCGTTTTTTTCTGTTTGCATGTGTTTTCTTAAGTTTGCAGTGCGTTGAGCTCTCTCGGCCACCGAAGCTATTTTACCCTGACCACTCATCTCTGAGACAATGTTGAGGACATGGAGAGCAATCAGTGTCAATCGGTGCTGAGATTTCTTTTCTGGTGGCTTCTAAAGCTCGTTGTTGTCAGTTTTGACACTCTAAATATTTTTCATCTTTTTTGCACACTTTAAAAGCTGGATTTCAGTCTGACATATAATAAAATGTACCCTTCTGTCCATCTTAGGTTTTTTTGATATCAGACTAACAGACCTCACATGATGTGACTGTGGCTCTTCTTCATCCAGAATGCTACCAAAATGATTTTAAAATGACTTGTCATTTCCTTGTAATTATAAGGAAAATACATTAGCAATTTCTGAGTGGAAATGTGTGAATCGGAATACAATTTTTCACCACATTGCACACAGTCTAGAGCTTCATAGTTTAATATAAAGGGCGCTTGGGTTCAAACTCATTTGTTCCTCATTTGTGGACAATAAAGTCTTGCTTTTGAATCTGAAGTGACTTGAGGAATAGAAGATGTTGACTGAATCAAATTTAGGATTGCAGATTGTTGTTTCTTTTTATATCTACAACAATCATGTAATTATTAAAGACAAAAACATATTTTCTGGAAGTTGCAATTAAAATACACTTCTGCTCAACACTCAGTTTGGGGGTGTGATGCTTCTGGGTGAGTTCACGCATCATTAAGCAGGTGGGAGAACAATGGCTTGCAGGAGGCAACAGACAGACATCTGGGAGGGTGCAATACAACGGTCGCCTCCCACTGTCAACACATTCGGTTGCTGTGCTTATGGTATGAACAGGAACCAGCAGAAAGCCAATAACTGCAGGCAAGCTGCTTGGATGGATGCCTCCATCACGACAATACTGTAACGTAATTCTGATGAAAACCCACCCCCCCTTATCAATGCACGTGACTGCTGTTCTGATGGGGAGGTGGTGGTACCGACACACGACACACCCTTGTGAATCTTTTAAGGAGACCACAAGTAACAAGATTTATATAAATCCTTAAACCTAAAATATATATATTATATACAAATCAATGTATTGATTTTAAATATTTTAAATCTCTTGAAGACTTTAATAAAACTGATTAGATACAGTCACGACAGCATGAAAGAAAT